>AWOL01S0001802.1:1074-18086 GCA_000715115.1 Nicotiana otophora
AATTTGTCGACTTTCGACGAAACATTATTTGTTTTCAATTCCTTTAGCTTCTGAAACTTCCAACCATCTTTGTACTTGTTGTTCATGATCTTCAATATTTGTAACCTCCGAGGTAATATGATTAACTTACTTTGCAAACTTTTCAAATATGATTTCATTTCTGAGCTTACATTAATTGACTTATGATGACTCGTACGTACGAAAACATGGGTTGTAACAATTGGGCCTTTTGAAATACTTAAGAAGATTGGAGAGGTGGCTTATGAACTTGATTTGCCACCTAGTCTATCAGGTGTTCATCTAGTGTTCCATGTATCTATGCTCCGGAAGTATGTCGGAGATTCGTCTCATATTTTGGATTTCAGTACAGTGCAGTTAGACAGTAATTTGACTTATGACGTGGAGCTGGTGGCCATTTTAAACCGGCAGGTTCAAAAGCTGAGGTCAAAGAACATAGCATCAGTGAAGGTACAATGGAGAGGCCAGACAGTTGGGGTAGCTACTTGGGAGATTGAGCAGGAGATGCAGAGAGCAAATATCCACACCTATTTGAGACTCCAAGTATGATTCTAAACCCGTTCGGGGACGGACGTTTGTTTAAGAGGGGAGAATGTAACCACTCGGCCGGTCGTTTTGAGTATTATAACCCCGTTCCCCTATTTACTACTCAAGTTATGCTTTACAGTTATTTTATGAATTACCGGGTTAGTTGGTTCGGGTCCGGAAGGATTTCGGATTGAAATGAGACACTTAGTCTCATAATTGAAAACTTAAGTTGAAAAGGTTGACTGAATATTGACTTATGTGTAAACAACCTCGGATTTGCATTCTGATTATTCCAATAGCTCTGTATGAAAATTTGGAGTTAGGAGCGTGTTCGAAAAATTATTTGGAGGTCCGTAATGCAATTAGGCTTAAAATGGCGAAAGTCAAATTTCTGGAAAGTTTGACCGGAGGTTGACTTTTGATATCTGAGTCAGAATCTGATTCTGGAAATTTGAATAGGTCTATTATGTCATTTATGACTTGTGTGAAAAATGTTAGGTCAATCGGACATGATTTGATAGGTTCCGGCGTCGTTTGTAGAAATTGGAAGTTTCAAGATTCATTGGGCTTGAATCTATGTGTGATTCATATTTTTAGTGTTGTTTGATGTGTTTTGAAGACTCAACTAAGTTAGTATGATATTTTAGGACTTGTGGGTATATTTGGTTGAGGTCTCGGGAGCATCAGCTGAGTTTCAGACGGCTAACAGATCAATTTTGGACTTGGCATTATAGCTGAAGAATGCTGGTTTTCTGTCACTGGTTTCCTTCTACGCGATCGCATGAGAATGTCCGCGATCGCGTAGGCTAAGTTGGAGCAGTGAGATTTTGTTCTATGCGATCGCGTGAAGGCATCCGTGATCGTGTAGGTTTGGCCAGGCTGTGCTACGCGAACGCGTGGGAACTGCCGTGTTCACGAAGAGGAATGAGGTAGAAGACCGGGCCACACGTTTGCTCTATGCGATCGCGTGTGGCTGTCCGCGATCGCGTAGGGTCTTTTCTGGGCAGCTTGTAAATGCACTTCGCGATCGCGGGACCTTGTCTGCTATCGCATATAAGAAATGACTAGGTGGAATGTTTAAGTTTATAAAATGGGACTTCGTTCCATTTTTCATTTTTACCGATTTGGAGCTCGGAGAGAGAAGCTTTTCGGGAGAATTTCGTGAAAAATAACAGGGTAAGTGTTTCTAACTCAATATTGATTAAATTACCCGAATGCATGGTTATTTTTGACATTTAGTTAGTGATATAAGTCGGAAGATTTAGAAAACCCCCTTGGTTTAATTTGAAGATTTGAGGGTCGAGTTGATGTCGGAATTTTGTAAAATTGGTATGGGTAGACTCGTGGTTGAATGGGCTTCCGTATTTTATAACTTTGTCGGGTACCTAGACGTGGGCCCCACGGGGGATTTTTGAGTGAAATTTCGGATTTTTATGAAAATATTATATTTTTATATGGAATAAATTTCTATAATTTTTATTGACTGAATCGAATTATTTGTGGCTAGATACGAGGCGTTTGGAGGCCAATTCACGAGGCAAAGTCATAGCGAAATAAGAAATTACACGGTTTGAGGTAAGTAACAGTTCTAAATTTGGTCCTGAGGATATGAAACCCTGGATTATATATTATGTGATTGGTTTTGAGGTGACACGCATGCTAGGTGACGAGACGTGGTGGCGTGCACCGTAAGAAATTGTGACTTGATAAATTCCATGGAACTGTGTAGTGGAATAATCTGTTGTGATCTGTACATTCTCCATGTAGTAGAGAAATTGAATCACAAATCATGTGTACATTATATGTTGGCACTATAGGAACCCACAGAGGTCGTGTACATGTTGAACTATCTGCTTAATTGTTATTTTGTACTCAGTCACAGTTTACTTGTTTATTTTAATCCCAGTCTCTATTGTTCATTATTGATGCACCATATCATTGGTCTTGGGCTGATTTCATGATTATTGAGAGTCCGGGAGACTGGAGAGATTTATGACTGAGTGAGGCCGAGGGCCTGATTGTGAGATATTATATTATAGCTCGTGAGTTGTCCGTACAGCACGTGAGTTGTCTGTGCAGATCTAGATATTGATACTATAGCACATGAGTTGTCTGTGCAGCACGTGAGTTGTTCGTGCGGATCCAGATATTATACTATAGCACGTGAGTTGCCCGTACAAATCGTGAGTTGTCCGTGCAGATCCATATATTGATACTATAGCACGTGATTTGTCCGTGCAACACGTGAATTTTTCGTGCGTATTATAGCGCTTGGGCTGAAGTAGCCCCTCCAGAGTCTGTACACACCCCCAGTGAGCGCAGGTACCTACTGAGTACGAGCGCGAGTGCCGAGTGCTGAGTGATTGGGAGGAATGAGTGACTGTGAGGAAAGAGTGACTGTGAGGTTGGAGTTAATGGGAGGATTGAGTGACTGTTACTCTGAGAGGATGCATTGATTTTATTATTGTTGCATTTCAGCTGTCATATATCACTATTTTGGAAATTTTTGAAAGATATTATTTTCAGTTTCAGTCAAAGTTGATATGAAATTACTGTAAAGTTTTAAATATTGAACTTGAAAGCATGTCTACCCTTTTATGTTGGAAATTATTGTATTTGGACTTAGCCGTGAAGCTCGTCACTACCTTGAGCTCTTTATTTATTATTGTTACTTACTGAGTTGGTTGTACTCAAACTACACCATGCACTTCGTCTGCAGATCCAGGTGATCCCGGATACAGCGGATGTTGATTATTTCGCACAGTTGATTTTCCGGAGATTTTGAGGTAGTTGCCGTGTTTCGCAGACCTTGTCTCTCCTTCCCTACCTCTTTGTTTATTGTATTTAGTCTTAGACTATTATAGACCGTGTTTTCCAGACTTGTGATGTATAGATACTCATGTACTCAGTGACACCGGATTTTGGGAGTGTATTTATATCCAATATTTGTGATATTCTCTCTTAAACTTAATTATTATGTTTTCCGTATTTAAAATAAATTGTGGGTTATTGATGTTGTCAACTTGCCTAGTAGTGAGATAGGCGCCATCACGACAGGTGAGATTTCGGGTCGTAACAGTTATAATAATATTAGCAAATTTGGCAGTATTTTAATGAAAAAGTATTCATGAATGATATGACTTGAACTGTAGTACCTAAATGATGATGGGTTGGTTAATTTCATCAACGGTATGAATAGATTAGCAGAAGCAGGACATACATTCAAGAGGTTTTGAAGCTATTGTATTATCAGTAGCTCATATATCACCTTCATAAAAAGATACATAAGATAAAACATATATAGGATCATAAATAACTACTACAGAACCTAAGGCTACTGCCCGCGCATACTTGCCCCTATTGCATCAGTAAACTTGGTTGCAATTTGATAGCATGAATGAACTTCATACACTGCAGATTTTATCTACTCATCCGAGAGAATCGAAGATGATTTCCAGTTAAGACGCATCTTGCCTTCTTCACTAATGACAGGCCTCTTAATATCTGTAATTATGGTCAATATTTTGGCTAATGGAGTCCATCTCACATAAGCATAAGCATCTTTGTAAAGTGTAGACTTTGTTGACAATATTCTTTGAGACCCAAAAATATTGCATTATGTGTTGGGCATCATTTCAAGTTGTATCTCTCCTTTTACACCTAAAAGGCCAAGACTTTTTTGCCTATAAAAGGGAAGGTCATTAGTTCATTTTAGACACACCAACAAAACTTGAGTCTTCATTTCTTGTTTCTTCCTTTCTTCCTTTATTAAGAGTGTTTTTTTATGAGAGTTAGTGTTGGAAGCACTTGCGTGAACCCTTTTTTTGGAGTGATCTTGTGAGATTATTCTCTTAGGGTATTTGGGATTAATTAGAGTGTTTACTCTAATTTTGTACTCTNTTAGTCTTAGACTATTATAGACCGTGTTTTCCAGACTTGTGATGTATAGATACTCATGTACTCAGTGACACCGGATTTTGGGAGTGTATTTATATCCAATATTTGTGATATTCTCTCTTAAACTTAATTATTATGTTTTCCGTATTTAAAATAAATTGTGGGTTATTGATGTTGTCAACTTGCCTAGTAGTGAGATAGGCGCCATCACGACAGGTGAGATTTCGGGTCGTAACAGTTATAATAATATTAGCAAATTTGGCAGTATTTTAATGAAAAAGTATTCATGAATGATATGACTTGAACTGTAGTACCTAAATGATGATGGGTTGGTTAATTTCATCAACGGTATGAATAGATTAGCAGAAGCAGGACATACATTCAAGAGGTTTTGAAGCTATTGTATTATCAGTAGCTCATATATCACCTTCATAAAAAGATACATAAGATAAAACATATATAGGATCATAAATAACTACTACAGAACCTAAGGCTACTGCCCGCGCATACTTGCCCCTATTGCATCAGTAAACTTGGTTGCAATTTGATAGCATGAATGAACTTCATACACTGCAGATTTTATCTACTCATCCGAGAGAATCGAAGATGATTTCCAGTTAAGACGCATCTTGCCTTCTTCACTAATGACAGGCCTCTTAATATCTGTAATTATGGTCAATATTTTGGCTAATGGAGTCCATCTCACATAAGCATAAGCATCTTTGTAAAGTGTAGACTTTGTTGACAATATTCTTTGAGACCCAAAAATATTGCATTATGTGTTGGGCATCATTTCAAGTTGTATCTCTCCTTTTACACCTAAAAGGCCAAGACTTTTTTGCCTATAAAAGGGAAGGTCATTAGTTCATTTTAGACACACCAACAAAACTTGAGTCTTCATTTCTTGTTTCTTCCTTTCTTCCTTTATTAAGAGTGTTTTGTATGAGAGTTAAGTGTTGGGAAGCACTTGTGTGAACCCTTTCTTTGGAGTGATCTTGTGAGGTTATTCCCTTGGGGTATTTGGGATTAATTAGAGTATTTACTCTAATTTTGTACTCTCTTTTATACTCTTATTGGTATAGTAAAATTGCTTCTCTCCGCTTGTGGACGTAGGTCACCTTGACCGAACCACGTTAAATTGGTGTCTTCTTTATATGCTTTAATTGCCGTTGTTATCAACTTCAATTGTCTTTGTTATTGTCATTATACCGTTGTTTGGCTAAATTCCGGATTACCCGGGTTCCCAATCCTAACAAACCCGGGCTTCAATCATCAGCTCCTCCAGTGTACCAGCGAGAAGCTTTGGCTTCATAAGAATACTAGCCGCCAAATACAATATCCACAATTCTGTTACATTCCAATTTTATGGCGCTGCGGCTCTCAGATACCGTAGATTTCCGGCTTATGTTTCTTGGACCAACAAATGTGATATTTGCGTCACAAAGCAACTGCAGAATAGAAGAGGGAATTTCAGATAGATTATCCAGAGAAATCATGCGCCTAAATTGAATAACAAGACACTGTTTCTTTACATAAAGCAGCAATAGATCTCCACCATTTGCAATATCAATCCCAACAATTGGATTTGGATACGTCAAACCACTCCTTAGTTGAGAGATGCCAATGTTCAGAATGGCTACACGGTCAACAACTCTCGATGTGACGGTGGTACCATCCATATTTACATAGCAAGGGCCAAGGAAGAGGCAATATCTCTGACATTTCAGCTCGATCGTTTGCTGTTCATTACTCATTAACGGTGATTTATATTTGGTAAGTAGGACATATCAAGCGTTGCATCTTTAATTTCTTCTTCGATAGTGTGGGAATGGTTACCAAATTCTCTTCACCTTCTCATTTAATGTTCCCTCCCTTCACTTTAAAATATTTTACATGTAAAAAACTTAAACTCCATACGAAAATATTAAAACATTAAATTTTGACTATTCCAGTAGCAATATATTTCTGTGATATTGAAAATGGAAGAAAGTAGTTCAGTACAGTGTTTTAAAAAGGCATGATGCTAGGCGCGGGCATATGCCCCATGGGTATTTTATTTTTAATAATTTATAAATAATTAAAATAAGCATATAAATATATAAAATGCTAAAATTACAAAAAATTCAAAAGAATTATATAATTACTAAAACTGTGTATATATCTATTATAAACATGCTAACATGTGCACGAATTCTACACAAGAATATTTTATTTTACTTGAAAAAGTAAAACCTAAATATGCATAAGACCTTATATACGGTCGAAATCGGGCTTGATTACTACATGACAGATCGGACTCGGAATGTGAGGGGTTGAAGATCGACCCCGAGTCTCGTCGAACCAGAATACGAGGTCAGAATGTCCGTCCTCGAGAACATTGAGTCCATGATCCCGCAATCGACCCTGACCCCGAGTAAGCTCGAGAAAACATTGCCGGTGTAACCAACAGAAGACCGAAATAACGGAATGCTAAAATATCCGTAACCGGTCATATATCACGACGGGAATCTCAGCACGTATCAATAGGGAACCGGCAAATCAGCAAACCAAGAGATTTTTACCTTTTATAGAACTATACCTAAAATAGGACTCCCCTACTATAGGGGGTCTGAGTACTTGTAAAGCACATTGTAACACGCATCCCAAAGCAATATATTGTTATTTTTAGTTCTTATTATTCTCTTGTCATTCCATTCTGATATCGATAAAAACTCTTTTGGCTCAAGGGTGGCTAACCTTCCAAGGCTAAGACAGTTCAACTTGTGTGGTTTGCATTTACTTTCCCAGTGTTTATTTCAATTTCAATCTGATTTATCATTTTATATCAAATTAGATCACGTATCCTTAACACTACATACAAATTCAATTGCTATCCGATTTTGAGGATAAGCTGTTTGACACCCACTGTGGGGCTAAGGATAATAGTAGTTATTTAATACAAATCTTTATAACACATACTATTTTACACTTGCTCTTTGAAGTGTCTTTCACTCCAGGTTAAAACACAAAGTGTCAAACTCTCAATCAGCACCCCCGCATGTTGACAACGAGTCCTGTCATCAAGGTAAAAATAACAACATAGCGCCCGGTGACGAGGTACCGCCTGCTAATCCCGTCGAAATTCCAGTCACATACCCAATTGACGCTAATTCACATGTGGCTATCGACGCGAACCTGCCAACCGATCCTGAAAATAGCGTCTGTGGTGGAGCCCGATTAGCGGCTCAAAATACGCAAAATATTAGAGAAGACGGGATCAATTTAAGGGTGATCTTCGAAATGTTGCAAGCTCAACAAGTGGCGATAGCCCAGTCACAAAACCAAGGCCGCGCATCGAGCAGAGCAGAGCCCGATCTGCCCCGAGAGGTTACCCGCAGGGACGAACCGGTTGCAGAAAGATCTAACAAGAACGAATCAGGGACTAACCCCGAGATCATAAAAATGCTCGAGGAACTGACAAGATGAGTGGAGCCGGGGGAAAAACAATCGAAGCTAATGACAAAAAGTGAAAACCTATAATTCCAGGGTAGACCAGATCCCAGGAGCACCTCCAATATTGAAAGGCCTGGATTCCAAGAAGTTCGTGCAAAAGCCTTTTCCTCCGAGCGCGACTCCGAAGCCGAACCCCAAGAAATTCCATATGCCCGAGATACCTAAGTATAACGGAACGACCGACCCAAATGAGCATGTAACCTCTTATACATGTGCCATCAAAGGGAACGACTTTGAGGACGATGAGATCGAGTCTGTTCTGCTGAAAATATTTGGAGAAACCCTGTCAAATGGAGCTATGATATGGTATCACAACTTACCTCCTAATTATATTGACTCATTTGCTATGCTTGCAGATTCTTTCGTGAAAGCACACGCTGGTGCCATCAAGGTCGAGACCAGGAATTCGAACCTTTTCAAATTAAAACAGAAAGATAACGAGATGCTCTGAGAGCTCGTGTCCTGGTTTCAGATGAAACGGATGGACCTATCGCCGGTTGCTGATGACTGGGCTATTCAAGCTTTAACTCAAGGACTCAATATTCGAAGCTCGGTGGCTTCACAACAGCTGAAGCAGAACCTGATAGATTATCCGTCTGTTACTTGGGTCGATGTGCATAACCGGTATCAATCGAAAATCAGAGTCGAAGATGATCAACTCGAGGGCCCTTCGAGGTCTGTTTATCCTATCAGAACCATTTATAGAGCCAAGAGAGACATTGACCGTGAACCAAGATCGAGTAGGGATCGCTATCAACCGTATAATAGGGATCGAAGAGGTAACGGATCTGGGAGAAATCTCATAAGAAGCGAAATGGGAAATGATCGAGGTCAACACAGTCAGGGACTCATGAGTAAAAACAGTTTTGACAGGACCGTCGAGCCTAAGGAAGCACCGAGGTTATCAGAATATAACTTTAACATTGACGTTGCTGCAATCGTATCAACTATCGGACATATCAAGGACACCAAATGGCCTCGACCGTTACAATCTGATCCGTCCTAGAGGGATCCTAGCCATATGTGTAAATATCACGACACTCACGACCACAAAATGTAGGATTGCCAACAATTGAGAGAGGACGTAGCCCGATTATTCAACAACGGGCATCTTCGAGAATTCCTGAGCGATCGAGCAAACAATCATTTCAAGAATGGGGATTCTAACAAGCAGGATGAGCAAGAAGAACCTAAACATGTCATTAACATGATTATCGGTGGGGTCGATGTTCCTCAGGGGACGATGTTGAAACGCATCAAAATATCCGTCATAAGGGAGAAACGGACTCGAGATTACATACCGGAAGGAACCTTGACTTTCAACGATAAGGACACATAAGGAATTGTGAAGTCCCACAATGATGCACTAGTAATATCTGAACTCATAAATAAATCCTTAGTTAAACATGTGTTAATTGACTCAGGTAGCTCCGCCAATATCATCCGATCAAGGGTCATGGAGCGACTCGGTCTACAAGACCAAATCGTGCCTGCAATCCGAGTTCTAAATTAGTTCAACATGGTGTGTGAAACTACTATGGGCGAGATAACGCTACCAGTAAACACTGCCGGGACTATCCAGGAAACTAAATTTTGTGTGATTGAAGGAGACATGAGGTACAACGCTTTATTCGGAAGGCCATAGATCCATAACATGAGGGCGGTGCCCTCGACACTGCACCAGGCACTGAAATTCCCAACACCTAGCGGAGTCAAAACAGTCTATAGTGAACAACCGGCTGCCAAGAAACTATTCGCGATCGAGGAGGTGATACCGGCATCGACAATCTCAATGTCGAAGATCTGAGCCAGATGGTCAAAACTTGAGCCAAATAGCAATCACTAGTACCAACCTCGGCAGATTCGGACAAACAAGGGGAAGGCGAGGATGATGACTACGGGGTTCCCAGATCTTTTATAGCCCCCGATGATACTGATGCTACTAAATTGACGGTCGAGGAGATGGAACAAGTCATATTGAGAGAACACTTGCCGATCGAAAGATATACTTGGGCACGGGGTTAAGCCCCGAGCTCAGAAAAAAACTCATTCAATTTCTTATAACTAATGAAGATTGTTTCACTTGGTCCCACCTTGACATGACAGGGATCCCGCCAGAGATAACCACTCACAAGTTAAGCCTAGACCCAAAGTTCCATCCAGTCAAACAGAAGAGGAGACCCCAGTCCGAGATCAAGCATGCTTTCATCAAGGACGAGGTATCTAAACTCCTTAAAATAGGGTCTATTCGGGAGGTTAAATACCCAGATTGGTTAGCAAACGTAGTGGTAGTCCCTAAGAAAGGAATAAACTAAGAATGTGTATAGATTATAAAGATTTGAATAAGGCATGTCCCAAAGACTCTTTTCCTTTTCCCAACATCAATCGTATGATCGATGCCACGGCCGACCATTAGATCCTCAGTTTTCTCGATGCCTATTCCGGGTACAACCAAATACGGATGGACCTGGATCATCAAGCAAAAACTTCCGTCATTACTAAATACGGCACATACTGCTATAACATGATGCCATTCAGATTAAAAAATGCCGGTGCCACTTACCAACGCCTAGTAAATCGGATGTTCGAGCAACAAATAGGAAAATCAATGGAAGTTTACATTGATGACATATTGGTTAAGTCCTTGCGAGCAGAGGACCACTTAAAATATTTACAGGAAACCTTCAGCATATTGAAGCAATACAATATGAAGCTGAATCCAAAAAAATGTGCGTTTGGAGTTGGGTCGGGTAAATTCCTCGGATTCATGGTATCCAACCGGGGAATCAAGATCAATCCCGACAAAATCAAAGCCATCAAAGATATCACGGTCATAGACAACGTGAAAGCCGTGCAAAGACTAACTGGACGCATAGTCGCCTAGGGACGATTCATTTCGAGGTCTTCCAATAAGAGCCACCGATTCTTTGCACTATTGAAGAAGAAGAAGAATAACTTCTCATGGACCCCAGAATGTCAACGAGCTTTTGAGGAACTCAAACGATACCTATCGAGCCCGCCTTTGCTTCACACACTAAAGGTAGACGAACAAATGTACTTGTACTTGGCGGTTTCGGCAATAACGGTAAGTGGAGTCGTAGTCCGGGAAGAGCAAGGTACACAATTTCCAATTTACTATGTTAGAAGGACCCTAGGTGAGGCCGAAACTAGGTACCCTCACCTAGATAAACTGGCTCTCGCTTAGCTAAGAACCTCTAGGAAGCTAAAACCATACTTTCAGTGTCACCCCATATGTGTCGTAACTACTTACCCATTGAGGAACGTTATGCATAAGCCCCGAGCTCTCGAGCCGGTTGTCCAAATGGGTCATGGAAATAAGTAGGTACAATATTGAATACCGACCCTGGACCGCCATTAAGTCTTAAATCTTGGCAGACTTTGTGGCCGACTTTACGCCTGCCCTAATACCCGAGGTTGAAAAAGAGTTATTAATTAACTCAGGGACTTCCTCGAGAATCTGGACCCTCTTTACGGATTGCACCTTAAACGCAAAAGGGTCCGGACTTGGCATCGTCTTGAAGCCACCAATAGGCAATGTAGTTAGACAATCTATTAAGACTTTGAAATTGACTAACAACGAGGCTGAATATGAGGCCATGATTGCAGGTCTTGAACTATCCAAAAGCTTGGGGGCATAGGTGATCGAAGCCTAGTGTGACTCCCTTCTTGTGGTAAACCAAGTTAATGGAGCGTTCGAGGTCTGAGAAGAACGAATGCAAAGATACTGAGGCAAGTTGCAGGTAACATTATATCGGTTCAAAGAATGGACTTTGCAACACGTGCCTCAAGATCAAAACAGTGAGGCCGATGCCCTCGCTAACTTGGGATCATCGGTCAAAGATAAAGAGTTTAATTCGGGGGCAATCGTACAGCTTATGAGATCGGTGGTGGAAGAAGGCCATACTGAAATCAACTCAACGAGCCTAACTTGGGACTGTCACACCTCTTTTTTCCCGAAGGGATGGGGGAGTTTATCCAATTCAAGTGACATTATTCGAAATTGGATTATTATATTAATCAGAGTCGCCACTTGGAATAATTTATGGTGTCCCAAGTCACCGGTATATTTTTAAATCCCAATCGAGGAAAATTGTCTCCATTTATGGTCCTCAAACACAAAAGACCGGGTAAGGAATTCTGTTAACCCGGGAGAAGGTGTGAGGCACTTCCGAGTTCCGTGATTTTAGCACGGTCGCTCAACTATTAATAATTGGTCTAATTATTTGATTAATATATATTTAAAGCCTATGGTGCATTTTTACGTTTTAACCGCTTTTAATTATTTATGGAACAAGTCACGATGTCGTATACTTGTCATTCTGATACACATTGCAAACCGCGCTACATGAAATGCACTCGTGACTTACGATATGTTTATTTTTATTATTATTCGAAGTTATGATCGGGTCACATGAAATGTACACTCGAATGGGATTTACGTATCGTGACCATACCACGGGAACCGTACCCATGGCCGCGATGATTTAATAATCGCGCCTAAAACAAGCTACGATGTTTATGAATTATCTTCTAAACTAATAATAGATTATTGTAAGGCATGAGAATTATGGAAGGAGTTATCTACTCTACCTTTAAAATTATGAGACATTTATCTTAATCTATTGACTAAAATCAATGAGGCCTGGAGATTAAACTTGTTCGGCTCAAGAACATTGTTAAAGATCATTGTCACATTGTTAAAAGCAGTAACCACCCAACTGAAACTCAAATGAAGATAGTTGAATTACCCAAGAATTTTCATTATCACCTCCTCCTAATCAAGATCCTCAATAATGAAACTAATTCAAGAGACTAACAGAGGAAGCATAGAACATTCATAAATCACAACGTCACTTACTAATGTGACTGGAGAAAGTCACATTTTCATACCAGAAACTAACCAAAATCATATCTAAATAAAAATAGGCTTTTTGTTATTGGATTCTAACCTTTTTGCTGCATACAAATCAAGCTAACACCAAAGAAATAGCAACACTCAAATGAGGTATTAACTGGAACCCCGAACCGGCAACGCAACCTCGAACAGAAAATCGAAACTCGAATCGTCGGAAAATCGCAAGACCGGCTAAATCTGAACAGTTTCAGGCCGAAATCTGGTGGTGTTCGAACCTGAACCTTTGTATAGAGATGTTCTGGTTTTGCCGATCTGCTAAACTTCGATTCACAATGTTTTGTTTTTAACTTGCTAAAAATATCATCACCAAACTACAACTTTTCTTTTTGTCAGGGAGAGTGACGATGGAGATCTCTCTATATTTGGGAGATGCGGCTGATTTTAGGTGTGTGGCTGTTTTTTTGAAGAAGGAGTGGCTGCTGGAGTCTTTTGTGTCTGAAGTGGGGGAATTAGCCTAGGGTTTTTGGGTATTAATTTGGTTTTTATATGGTAGTAGGGAGTGAGTATTAGCCCTTGGATGAAAGTAGATCAATGGTTATGATTAAGGGAGGGGTTTGATGGGTGAGAAAAGGGTTTGGGATAAAAGGGATTGGGAAAAAATGGGCATTTGTCTTGCTGGGCCACTAAAATCTGAAAATGAACTCCCAATTGGCCCAAATTCAATTCTTTCTCATTGAATAAAAATAAAAATAAAAATACTACCAAAATATACTATTTAATCTTAGTTAATAAGAATCCATTATAAAAGTGAACTATATATTAAAATGAAAATATTTTTGGTGTGTGTTTTTTTTAAAATGTTATAAATATTATAAAATACTAATAAGCTAAAAAAACGTAACGAGGAGTCGATCTGATAAGGACTTTTATTTTGACCGTAACGAGGCTTTTGGATAGGGCAAGAAAGAAAGGACCGCATGGAGGCTCAAAATTGTAATGACAAGGGTATTTTATTTACAACTTTTGGAATCCATTTTAAAAACTTTGCCCCAGTTTCTGAAACAAGATAATTTAGTTTTGTTTTCTTTTTCTTTTTTTTATTCTTTTCGTTTTCTTTTCTTTTTGAGATGAAATTTCTAATACACCTGCCCCACTCTTGACTTCGTGGGATTATAAAATATTTTATTTGGTGCGACCGAACCGTAAGGCTGCCTACGTATCTTGTGGTGACAATAATCAGGTCGAACGTAGTTCAAAGAACTGCATGGTGTGAGGATCTCTCTCTTTTTCTTTTTCCTTCCTTTTTTTTCTTTTTTTCCTTTTGTTTTTCGTTCTACCTTTTCTTTCTTTTTTTCTTGGATATTACCATTCAAACGGGCACAACTCTAAACCATGACAGGCACTTGAATCCAAAAGAGGGTTGCCACTGAAATAGAAACATATTAAGGCTCAAAGGGCTGACAAGTGGTATTAGTGTTCGGATAGCAGAAAGATAGCCTTTCGTCATTTCAGCTCTAAAAATGCCAACTCAAGATATGCTTCACACTGATTTCACCTGGAACATCCTGAAGGATTAACATACATATGGAGGATAGAACCAAAATTACTTTAGATTCCACTTGCGAAATCTCTCTTCAATTGGGTCCTAGAGGTGTTTATCATCAGCTCAAAATCTTGTTTCTTCCTGAATGTGAAATTCATTATCATCTTTTCCCTTGGAACTTCATTATCTTATAAATCATTGCCTGAAAGCTTTTGCTAATGTCCAAACCTTGCCACTGGTCATGACACATGCCACATTTAGTAGGCTAAAAGATGGTGAACCGTAGTGAATGTGAATGAGAAAATGCAATAACAATGGGGAATGGGTAAAAGATTTCATTTAAGAGAGAAAGGTGAAAAGGGCATGGGGGTTGAACAAGACAAACAAAACACGATCCAAAACCCCTGGTTGAACCGGTCTATCTGAAAGAATGACCAAATTACAACCACAAACAAGTCCCTTTGACACGAGAAAGGATTAAGGTCTGCACTATTCTTGAGTCCTTTGGATAAGTTCATAAGCTATTATTGGCATGTGAGACCAAGAGACATTGGTATCCTCCATTTTGAATCAACTCAATGAATCCTTTTAATTAATTAAGACCTTGAAGGGTTCAAAAAGGTCAAGGCATGGAGGGAAGTGACGGTTTGTATCGAGTGGTACATGGTCTATGTTATCTTTTGATGTGAAGATGGATTGAAAGAAGATGGGTATGGTCTTGAATTTCTGGCCAACATTGCTTTTGGTTGAATAGAATTGGAATGGTATTTGTTCAACTCCAAACTTGTCACGAGTCAACCTTTATTTTGAAAAACCTCTTTTTATTTCTTTTCTTTTAAAAATAATTCGATCGAACCTGATGTAGGTTGCCTATGTATCCCACATCCGGTGAGAATCAGACTAAGCATAGTTCTGGAAAAGTGATGGATAAAATAAACTAAAATCTTTTTGAATTTTTCATTTATAATTGTTTTTGGTTTTTCAAATACAAAATAAGAAGTACGATAACAAAAAGCTCGACAAACTCAACTAGACTATGACAGACTCTGACACCACCTAAAAGACTCAATACTACTGGACAAGACCAGAAAGTAAAAAAAAACATGAAAACAGACTCAAAAATATAAAAAGTCTTTTCAAGCAGCTTCTAAAGGCAACGGTCCTGACTGGGATGGTCCTAAGGCGTCTGTCATGCTCAACCTCTAGTAAGTGGATCCAAACCTCAATGATAAGGATAAGATCAAACAGAGTTAGTGATTCAGGATACTATGTGAGACCATAACGCTTCCTATTGGGCACATGTAAAGCACGAGAGGGGCTATTTCTACAAAATAATATATGTGGCCAAGCGTGGCTAGAAGTGAAAACTCAATTAGGACAACCTCTAAAACATGGAAACACCTCACGAAGGCTCATAAACTCTTAGGAACTACGGTCCCTAAAATTGCTTTGCAAAAATGACCTGTATAAATAGCCTATGTGGCCGAAAAATGGTTAAGCATGCAAGTTCAACGGGAATGGACCTTAAACTGAGAGACTTGTTGTGGACTTAGGCCTCTAAGACATGGGTTAACAAACTACTTTGAAAAAAATAGCCCTATTTTGTAAAATGACCGATGTGGCCAAACGTGGCTAGGCATGCAAGATTTGGCTATGACCACCGAAGCCAAGAACTTAAGACTCACTAGGAAGACCGGGCTCTATGTTGACTGCCTACGTATCCCGCCTCGAAAGACGAGAATCAGGTATGCGTAGTTTGGGAAGATCAGAAATAAAGGAAATAAACTAACTCTTTTTTTTTGGATTGTTTTTTTTTTTTAATTTCCGAAAGAAAGACTTATAAAGAAGAAAGAAAATATTTTTGGAATTTGATTTGTTTGTTTTATTTTTAAGAATTTTTGAAAAGAAAGACATCTAAAGAAGAAAGAAAATATTTTTTTAAAAATTTTGACTTTTTACTTTTGGAATTTCGAAAGAAGAAAGGAAATATTTTTGATTTTTGAACTTTTATTTTGAATTTATGAAAGAAATACTTCTAAAGAAAAAAAATATTTTTGAATCTTGAATTTTCTTTTCAATTTTCAAAAGAAGAAAGAAAATATTTTTGGATTTTTAGAAGAGATTAAAAGAAAATATTTTTGGATTTTCTTTTCTAAAATTGGGGGCCGGAACCGATGAAGTTTGCCTATGTATCTCACACCCGGTGAGAATCAGACCCGCGTAGTTCGTCAATTTTGATGCACAGAAAAATATGATTTGTTTTGAAATGATTCTCTCTTTGTTTTTTAAATTTCGACAGAGTAATGGGATTTTTTGAATACCGGGATTATCAAAACCGGGTATTTTTCTATCCTACTCACTCTTGGTTTCTCTCTTTTGTTTTTTGGATTTTTTTTTCCTTACTCAAGAAGTCGGTCAACATACAAGCCAAGCAAATTAATGCACAAGTAGTACGTAAAAAATGCATCAGGATGGTCCATTAATTTTGGGTACACCTGTCCTAGAAGGACCCAACCCCTATTTGAGTTCCCTAAGTCAAATGCACGTGATGCAAGAAAACGTACCTACTACGGATCCGGTATGAGGCTGTATTTTTCTAAGTTTAAATCCTGGGTGTATTGTTCTAGACCTGGCTTACCTCAGCGCACAACTCGAGGA
>AWOL01S0001802.1:42021-76890 GCA_000715115.1 Nicotiana otophora
TAGGGTGGGGAAGGTTGAGAAGGAGTTTTGAAAAATATTTTCCATTCTCTTGATAAGGAAAATATTTTCCTCCAATTGGAGGAAAATGAGTTTATAAGAAAAATATTTTTCAAAATATTTAAGCTAATCAAACATGAAAAAACTAAATATTTTTCTTCGTACCAAACACCCTAAAAAACTAGTTTAGAAAACCAAGCTACAAAGTATCAAGGATGAAAGACAAAAGGGAAACGATGAGCTTATAACAACGTCATCATCAAGGGTCCCATATGTCGTGTTATAGCATGTAAAGCGTAAAGTTCAATTACCTTAATGTGACAAAGAAAAATTATACGATGATGTTATTATATAATTGATAAAGATTAATACACGTGATATTAATTAACTTCAATTTATTATGTTTTTTTTTTGTAAGTGGATCCATTTCAAAAGAAAAAGAAAAGGAAGATGATGTGATATATAGATAATGAGATATGTCATAAATGGATGGAAAATTTAATAGCGATATGTTTTTTCTAGTAAGTGAACATTATAAGAATGTGGATTTTCCTTGTTTTTTGTTTTCCCAGAAGTCGATGCTGAACAGTGATTCTAACAATTGTTTTTCGTTGTTTCTGTGTTGTGAAAGCTAAAAATAGAGCTGAGAATTTTTCTTCTGTTGGTTCCCTCAAATTCCCCTTATTATCTTTCAAGAAAAAAATTGGTTTAAAATTGGTGCAAGATTGGAACTTACTTCTACTATTTGTACCCTTCTTTAATTATTATCAAATGTTGGAACTTACTTCTATTTCTTATTTTTTTAATGAGAATGGAAGATTTTGTAGAATTGAAAAAAAAGTTAACTCACAGAAAGAAAATTACCACAAGAAAAAGAGAGAGAATCTTAGATAATGTGTAGCTAATTAGCTATAATTGTAGGATTGCAAAAGATATTATTTGGTAATGAATAAAAGAAGGAATTAAATACTTTAACTGTGGTTAGAGTTTTATTTTATTCAATTAAATTTTATTCATTAATTTTTAACCATGACAAATGTCTCATATCCAAGTAGGAACTTGGAGAAATGGAGAGATTAGGAAACGGAGGAGAGTTGGATCATCCTGTTCTATATGAAGCTTTGACTTATCCATCATCAAGTATTCCGTGAATAAAGGTATTCAAACGATACATCTCGCGGTTCTTAAGAGGTGTAATATAATTAAGATTGCAATAATGAACTGACTTTGAGTTTCTTAAAAACGTAACGTTGAGGTTTTCTTAATGCAGATTAATATTAAAAGTGTGGCTTCCTTTACCATTCATTGGCTGACAAAGTTCATATAAGAATGTGGCTTTTCATTACAAGCCACCAATAACTAATTTTAGAACTTAAACGGTTAGGTGCAAAACTGGAGGGTCACAACCTTTCTGGAAAGACAAATCAAATTTAAATATTAATATCATTTAAATATTATTATTAAATAATAGTACTTATTTAGAAGTAAAATATTTTAGATTATTTAGAAGGGTATTTTGGTAATCCAACTTTTAATTTTTGGGGTTCATATTATAAATAATAATATAGATAGATAGATATAAATATAGATATTGTTTTTTGATTTGAAAATTAATATATATTAAACGTGGTGTAAAAAATGAATTCATTGAGGATAATAGCATTTTACTTGTATACAAAATGTAAGGGTGTTTGCCTGATCACCCTTGGATCACTGTAGCTGCAGAGTGCAGGTCATTTATGCTTGAATAGAGATAAATGGTTAGGTATGAATTATCACCATCTGTATGATAATGTCTAGTTTTCTGGTTGCTACTTGAAGCATGTTTCGGTTCTGTCAAAAGAATGACATTTATTAATAGTCCTTTCACTTGATCATACAGAAGTATAAATACTCAAAAGAGCAACTCAAGAGTCTTGGGCACAATCAACAACGTACACTAAATGCATTACAAGTTCCTAAAAGATTGCTCTTGAAAAAACTAAAAGACATTTGGAGAAATGAAAAGTTATCAACAACGTCAAATGCGGGGACAAAATAGTGTCCCGAGTGTTGGTCGATGGCGGATCAGGAGTCTAACATTTGTCCGCTCTCCACCCTACGGGAGTTAGGAATTCATTTGAGGGAAGTCAAAGAAAGGCACGTAAAGGTGAGAGCCTTTGATGGTTCGCAAAAAGATGTTATCGGAGAAATTTATCTAACCTTGCAAATCGGGCAGGTCGATTTTCCGGTGTTGTTTCAAGTAATGGACATCTCTTCTTCCTACAACTTGCTGTTGGGCAGGGCTTGGATACATATGGCAGGGGCTGTGCCATCCACTTTGCATCAATGCATAAAATTTGAATGGAGCAACTCAAGAGTCTTGACATCCCCATTCAAATTTTATGCATTGGTGGAAAGTGGATGGCTCTTGTCATGGACTATTGTGCATGTGTGATTCTCTGTTTACTGATGCACTTTATATGTACAATCCTTTTACAGGAGACTACAAGCACCTGCGTTGCTATATGAATCTATTTCAGAAGAAAGAATCGGTTCTTGAGTTTGGTTTTCATCCTATTACCAAAGAGTACAAGGTGATCAAGATCATGTTTTATGCCATCTATCATGATGACGGCCGTTCATTAAATAATTCAAAAGTTGAGGTATTTACTCTTGGTGGCAACAGTTGGAGAGGGAATTGAGAAAGTTGATTACCTTATTAATTCAAATTATCAAGGAATTATGTTAAACGGGAAGATGCATTGGTTGACTCGATTTGGAAAGTATAATGGACGTCGTGATAGGCTTATTGTTTCCTTTGATTTAGCTGATGAGGTATTTGCTGAAGTTCCAAAGGTTGATTTTGTCGACAAGCCAAGAATTCACAAGTTTCATCTAGCAGTTGTTGGAGATTGTCTTGCTGTTGCTATAACTTTGCCTCACCAAAATGGAGGAGGAACAGAAATTTGGGTAATGAAAGAATACAATGTGAAAGAGTCATGGGTGAAGGAGTTCATAATTGGGGCTTATACACCAACTCCAAATTCTGTCATGGAACATTTGGTGAAAGTTGTATGCCTGTTGAAGAATGAAGAGCTCTTACTTGAGTACAAAGGTGGCAATGTGGCTTTATATGATCCTCAAAATGGTGTCTTTAGGCCTCTAATATTTCAGGGAATGCCTAATTGGTTCAGCACTTTGTTGTTTTGTTTCCTGAAATATTTCTTCTGTGTAATTACAAAAGATTATTTTCAATGAATGTTTTAAGATGTGATCTTTTGAATATCAGTTATGCTTGATCTTAACCTTGAATATGTAATACACACTTAATGGTAAATCTTTGCTTGTAAAAGTAATAGTTTTTAGCTGAAGTTGGTGCGCTGCTGGTCATTTATGCTTAATTACAGCTGCAGATAAATTGTTAGGTGAGAATTACATCACCACCTTTATTGATATAGTCTAGTTTTATCATGTTACTTGACAGTTTATGTGTCATCCGCTTGTATTATTTTAGAGTTTTACAGTCCTTTTTCTTGATCACATAGTAGATGTTGTTTCAGTTGGATAAGCAGTCAAATTTGTGTGAGAAAAACTAACTCGTGTCTTCCTTGGTGTTTTCACCAACATATAAGCTATGATTATGACTTTCAAAGGTTCATTTGTTCACTATGCGGAGCAGTACAACAACAACAACATTGTTGCTCAATCCCTAACTAGTTGGAGTCGGTTGTATGAATCATCTATATCTGTTCTACTCTTTTCAGCATTGTTTCATTACACTACTCAATAATCTGTCTTTCACAACAAATTAGAAGCTCGCGCACTCTATCCTTACATGTCATACAATAACTCACTAAACTAAAAAAGACTACTGAGACCTAATGTCAGTGTGCTGATAATGTCTATCTTTAGTCCATTGTCTGTATGAATAATTTGATTCAATAGTTTCAACCTGGAAAGCAATACATCCATAAATTTGGGAGAAGTACCTTACAATTTTCATAACACAATCAACAGCAGAACAACAAGAAGGATGTTAAAAAATATGGTCTAATGAAAGACGAGCCGACTAAATATACCTAATCCTTTATTCCCTCAAACACAACCTTCCAAGTGCAACTCTCCTCTTTTGTGCACTTCCTCTTGCCATTTACCTCTTAAAATAAAACTAAATACTGCTTTCCCTACATCAAACTAGCTACCTTTAACATAAGCATTCTAACATTTCTTTTTTGGATTTTGTTCTCTAGTCGCCCATACAGCTCCCTGCTACATCCTGGCTGAAATTTCAATAAACCAATGTCACAAACTAGTATTTGTTGTTGTTACAGCTTGTTGCTACTGTTTCCTTTGCCGTTAATATCCTTCCGGCCCTCTTTGTTGATATTGCGTGTTTCTACTATTTCTTTTCATCTTTCTCGAGCCGAGGGTCTATCAAAAATAACTTTTCTACCTTCTCATGGTAGGGGTAAGGTCTGCGTACACACTACCCTCTCCAGACTCTACTTGTGGGATTTCACTGGGTTGTTATAATGTCAAAAACTAGCCATTCTCTCCCTATATATGCACATTTCAAAGCCCTCAAAACAAACAAAATCCGCTATTGTTATCACATTTTGGAGTTGGTAGGTGAAGTTGCTTTTTTCATGGAAAGGCAGAGTAGTGATCCTAATATCACAGGTCCTTCTATTGCATTACTACAAGAAAGTTTCAGGCAACTAGAAAGAGCAAAACAGCAGAGAGAAAACAGAACAATAAAATCGTTCTCAGAGCCACATGTAATGACTTCAGCCAAGAATGTTGTCGCCGTCAAGCCAGACTTACCACATGAACTGATTTTATATCGCGGACGACTGAATCAGATCAAGATCAGCTCTTTCTTGACCACACACAAATGCTATGTCAAATTTCAAAACACAAGTTTCAAAAGTTTTGCCGTCACGCAAATGCTATAGCTTATTTAAGACCACATATCACAAATCTTCTCTTCTTTTTTAAAGTTTGTATCAAGTCAAACTATGACAATCTTTTTAAAACGGAGGGAATAATGATTATCTTTTATTAGAGATACTGAATCGAAGAATATGTAATGTTGGCTTTTGCATATATATATTAGCAGGTTTATAGTACATCAAAAATATGCAGTAGCCCCACAAATTGTACAGATTACAAATTAATCATTTCACTTTCCGGGTACAAAGTTTGTAGCATAAGCCCAAGCATTGTTGGCAACAGGGTCAGCAACGTGATCGAAAAGGTTTTCAATTGGTCCCTTTCCTGTGACAATAGCTTGAACAAAGAAACCAAACATTGAGAACATAGCCAATCGACCGTTCTTGATTTCCTTCACCTTCAACTCAGCGAATGCCTCGGGATTATCAGCGAGCCCAAGTGGGTCAAAAGCTCCTCCGGGATAGATCTTGTCAAGACCTTCACCAAGTGGGCCTCCACCAACTCTGTACCCTTCAATTAAGCCCATGAGCACAACTTGGGATGCCCAAATGGCAAGAATGCTCTGTGCATGGATAAGGTTTGGGTTACCAAGGTAGTCAAGACCGCCTTCTGAGAATATTTGAGATCCAACCTTGAACCAAACTGCCTCACCGAATTTAACACTATTCTTGGAAAGGACTTCAGGGAATACACAGCCCAAAGCACCAAGCATGGCCCAACGGCAATGGATCACCTCAAGCTCACGGTTCCTAGCGAATGTCTCTGGGTCAGCTGAAAGTCCAGCAGTGTCCCACCCGTAATTACCTGGGAACTCACCAGTCAAGTACGATGGAGTTTGCTCGGAGAATGGTCCCAAGTACTTTGGCCTATCTTCTCCATACCTATTTTATCAAGGATTGTTACACAAATAGCCAGTCAGATTTACTGTTTATTATTTCTTGCCGGTATACATAGATTATACATATTTATATATATTATACATGAATTTTACATATATTATACATCCGCCGGCTATTTTTAATTTACAAAATTAGGTGGGTGGCTATTTGGGTTAATTCTTCTTTTATCAAGCCACAATATTTTGTTATATTTATGTCATCAAGCTCTAGATTTATCAAATTACAAATTTACTTTCTCAGTGGAAATGGATTCAATATGGGTGTGTTAAATGTCTTTTTGATTTTTAGTGTATCTTAATAATTAACGCGAAAGGAAATCTTGACACAACCACTAGAGTTGTTATCGTGCGACCAAGAGGTCAAAAATATATGTCATGAAAATAGTTGCTTGCAGAAATGCGAGGTAAGGTTGAGCACAATATACAAAATATAGTCCAATCCTTTTTTCAAATTCTGCGCATAGCGAAAGTTTAGTTTACGAGACTGCCTTACAAATAATCAACAAGAACAACTCATTAATATATAATTCATTCAAGAAATTAAGAAATTACCAAATGCTTTGCGGGGCACTTTTAACGGTGCGTCTCATAGTGGCACGTCCACCATTAAAGCTACCAATCTTCCTAACGAGCTCATTTTGTGACTTAAGAGCTGTTTGTCCAGCAAATGCAGATTGTTAAATTGCAGAAGTAGCCATTTAAAGATTTTATTTTTTATCTTCTTTGTGCTGCTGCTAAGTTTGAACTATGAAAAAGCTTACTTTCTACTTTCACTGCTAATTGGGAAGTAAAAGAAGGCTTATTTATGGAAAATAATGGATTTTGAGGATTACAAAGCAGCTGCTGCTGATTGGTTTCTGCTTTGGATTTGGATTCCCCTTCTGATTCTTACATGGCATAAAGAGGTCAATGCTGTGCCACGTGGCTTTTAAAAATCTCTTGGCTGAGACTTTCTTGACTTCTTTTTGACATACACAACATGGCTCTTGATTTGCCAATAAAGTTATATTTGAGATTATAATGTTAGATAATAATATTGGATTAATAATTCCTGAATTATTTAGCATGTGTTTTGTTTGATTTATTAAATTAAAAATGGGATCTACAATTTTTTAATTTTGTATTTGATTTTAAACTGGATAAAGTTGAATAAATATTTATTTTTATTTAATCTTGGGTAATATTGTCACCACATCTAATGTGGAATAAATAATACTTTTATTTTGACAAAAAATGCATGACGGAGTATATTTAATAAAATTATTTATCCTAAAAAATGGATAACAATTAAATTTTTTTGTGGTTTTAAGTATACGTGGATTAATTCGATACAAACGATAAATTGTGCAAGATTAAACGGATAAAAGACGTAATAAATTAGCAAATCACTCGAGGAGGGCGATTCTAGACTTAACAACAGCCTTAATGAAGTATCTGCCCTCGATCCCGGACTCACAATGACCAAGCACTAATGAACAAGAACTAGTACTTTGAATAACAGAGTAAATAATAGTATATTGCCTTGATATGCATGTTACAATATCCCCAATAAACAATCAGACCCCCCTTTATATAGTAGGGGAGTTTTACCCTAAGTACAATTCTATGAAAGGTAAAAAAATCTTCTGTTTAACCAATCACTCGTTCTGTGCCGATACGTGCCGAGATCATCGTCGTGATATCCGGTTGGTCACGGATACTGATCGCGTCCAAATACACACCTCTAAAAAGGTATGAAATGGTCGTTTGCAATTATAGTAACCCAACTAAGAGTCGGAGTCGAATCCACAGGGTGCTAAGATGGGAGTTAGGGGTATATATTCTAATGCGCGTGATTGAATTATTTTGATTTGCACTTTCACAAAAAGGTTTGTATGCTATTTCTAATTTAACACTAAAGATTGCAGAATAAAGAAAGAAGATTAGGAATAGTTATTTTTGAGGTTTTTTAAATTAGTAAAAATCTTAAAGCTGCAACCATTACCTAGGTGTTTGCCTAATGGGTTAAAGACCTTAAGGCTTGTTTTGTTGACCGGGGTGTATTAAAGCTATCAACTCTAAATTACCCACTCAATACCTCTCGGTCAGAGAGTGGTTTTGCCCAATTTGGATTTCTCAAGACCAAATGGGTATCACACAAAACAGTTGATAAAAGTTCAAGTCGGGTTATTACTATCTCTAGGTTGAACCCTTTAATTGGGTGAATCAATCTCTCAATTGACCTAATTCCTTGTTAGCCAAGTTATCCTAGACTAGGTCTCTCTTTCTCAAGAAGAGACTAAGTCAAATAGACATGAACTAATGTTTGCAACCATTAATTCCTCAAATTAAAGCATGAATTAGGCTAAATAATAAACACTCAATCATAAACAAACACTAATTCAATTACCCATAAGGTTAACACACTAGAGTTGGGTCACAACCCTAGTGAACATCTAGCTACTCATACTTGGTGTTGAAGAAAATGAAGAAGAGAGACTAATTAAACTCATAATGTAAGCTTAAAATAATAAAATCTATTGTAAAATACACCAAAATATAGTAAACTTCCAAAAGAGGCAAAGAAAAATGGCTACAGTAATTGCGACGTCAAAACTTGACCTAATTTTGTAAAACTCGTTTATTTATACAACGCTGAAAATTTAGGACAAAAATAGCCCTCGGGAGGTTCTGCGGCCGCACAATTCCATGTGCGGTCCACAGACTTCTTCATCTGGCTGGAGCTGGAATTCTGCGGCCGCACAATTCTGAACTGTGGCCGCGAGGCAACATTTTTGCGGTCCGCAGATTTAGAACTGTGGCGGCAAGGCACTCTTCTGCGGTCCGCAATAGCATGATTGCGGCCGCAAGACAATCTTCTGCAGCCGCACAAATCTTGTGTGGTCCGCAATTCAATGAAGCTCTAGACTTGTTCTTTTTGTCATTTCTCTGATCTTGATCTTAAGCCTATCTCTTGCGGCCGCACAATTCATATGTGGTCCGCAATTTGCGCGAATGCTTGCTGACGTTTCCTTCTTTGGTTGCGGACCGCACATTGCATGCTTTTGTTCCATTTATTGCCTTGTGTTTAGATTACTTCTTTTTGAGTAGGATTTCATCTCAGGAGTCCAACTTCCAGCATTTCTGCAATTTTGCATATTTCATTAGTTTCGGGAACACAATTCAATACTTTTAGACTAAAACAAAAGCTAAAAGGCGTTAATAAGTAGTCAAAACTCCCATTTATCATATACTACGGCCTTTTGTTGGTAGTGCTTGGTTACCTGGTAGTGTTCTCCAAGGTCTTTGGGATTTGAACCGAACTCGGGATCATGACCCCGATACTCTCGAGGTATGGCACTTTGCACGAACCCCAGCTCGAGGGGCTCCTGGTCTCGATTCTGGTTTCCTGTCATTGCGTCTCTTGCTCCATTTGCTTCATCGGAAGATGAGGCATCTCATGGACTCAGTTTTACCTGTATATAGATACTCCCCTCATTTCTCGGAAAGTAAGTTTACGGAAATGACGAGAAACAACATATGCACCTCGATTCCTTCCCCAACACACCATAGGAGAAACGACAAAAGATTCAAAACGTCTTGTCAGATGTGTCATAATGACTTTAAGCTCGTGTCAGCCATCCTTGGATAAGAAACGACGTGAAGCCTTTATAAATACTCCCTTTTTTCATTCATTTTTTACTTTTTGACCAAGCTTCTACCCTCGTACCTTCGGGATATCATTGCTTCTCTTCCTACCCTAACATTTTTACCTCTGTTATTCAAGAATTTTCAGCACATTGCAAGTGTTTGTTTATCTTTTATCCAAACAATCACGTTTGATTTTCTCAGCAAGCTTTTATCCTTCATATCCTAATCTTCCTTTTCACTTATTCTAACTTAGATAACAATAGCGAAGACTTCTAAGACTGTTACCCAAAAAGTTGTTACTTCTTCTTCAAGGCCAACCGCCGAAGTCGAGGAGAGCGCTCCCGATGTGGTTGACCTTGAGAGGTCCGCTCCGGGCATGGCTACCGATGAACCGGAATCCAAACCTCCCTTCAAATGTCCATCCCCGGGGGGTGTTCGGTCGTTGATGACTTTAAGGTCAAAAAACCTTCATCGGTGCAAGGCCGATGCGAGGCGGTATCCCGATACGTTTGCTCCATCACCGAGGCAGTCCTTCCTGCGGTTCGCAAGGACTGCTGCTGGGCGGATAAGGACATAGTAATCCCCAGGCCTGATGATGATATTACTACCCATGTCGAGGGGTATCTGAGTATTTACATTTACCCCTTCACACTAGGCCCAGTGGACCCGGTTGTTTTGGATTTCTTTAGGAGGTATGAAGTGTGCCTCGGCCAGATCCACCCATTGTTGTAGAGGATCGTAATCCTCCTCCGATTCTTCATGAATTTAATCGACTCTTGCTTGTTTACCTTCGATCTTCTACTCCGCCTGTTCGGTCCCGAAATCATCTGAGGGGACTGATAAAGCTCGTACGACGGGCCAGCAAAGCCCTATTGTTTAGCATCGACGATGACCGGGATCGGGGATGGCAGGGACGCTTTGTCCGGGTGAAGACTGCCAACCTGATACCTTCCAAATTTAGGCCATTCCCCGAGAAGTGGAATGTAGCACGTAAGTATCATTTTATTTTAGATGTTGATTTTACGTTTTACCTCCCTTTTCCTCGTCGGTATTTGCTGTAGTCCAGCCCTTGTTCGAGTCCCAAATGTCATTCCTCGGCTCAAGGAGTGGATCGAGGGCATTTGTTCACAGATGTCTTATGTCGAGCGCTCGTGGCGTGAGCTCTTGAAGGTCCGCTGGGAGGCCCATTCCCACGGTAAGATTTCTCTTTCTGAATAAGTAGCACTAGGCTTTCTTTTTCAACACTATGTTCTCATTCTTTCTCTTCTCTTTTTGTAGGCCTACCTAAGACCATTGAGCTTAGGCCCTTAGTAGGGGGCGAAGACCTGCCCGCTGATCCTTCTGCTTTGGGGCATCCCGGGGCTACAGCAGGAGAGAAGAAAAGAAGGAGGGCTCCGAGTTTCTCGAGCTCGGAGAAAAAGAAACCAAGGTGAAGGTTGACTCGTAAGCCAAAGAAAAGTTCCAGATCTTGAGTTCCTGACTCGGACTGGCTTTACCGGCTCATGAAAGAGCCTGGGGAGGATGATCTTTTTGTGTCCTGTGAGTCATCCGTCCCCGAGGAGCAGGTGGAAACCTAGGGGGAAACAATGAAGGCTAATCCCCCTCAGATTCAGGAGGCTGGTGCAGAAGTGAGGGTCAAGACCTCTCGAGATGTCGTCTTTGCCCCGCCCGGTGTTATAGAAATTTCGAGGTAACCTTCATTTACAGAGTCCATGTTCGATGAAGACCGAGCAACGAAGGAGAGATCCAACGAAGGGGCTCATGGCACGGACGATCCCCTTCGTTGCTTTTTTTATGGTGTGGACTCAACCACTCTAGAAGACTTCTCCGAGTTGGGTGATTTAAAGGTACCGAGGAAAAGCTCATCCTCGGAGGTCGGTGGGCCTAACCCGAGCCCAAAGTTGATCAACTGGTTCCCCGCCCCGAGCATGGATCTCGGTCGAAAGCGGTTAGTTATCATCACTGTCCCAGACAATGCCCGGGTTTTTTCTGCCCCTGTCGGGGTAGCTAGCTACCTCCGGTGCCTAGTAACCGAAGAAGATCAGGCAAAAATGAATGAGGTGGATGCGCCGTGTTTGTTCAACGAAGCACAGCGATCGCTGAACCAGGTAAAGCATCATTACACTCTTTTGTCTTTGAGTTTAATTTTTGATAGCTCACATGCCTTCTCCTTTTCTTATCTTTACAGGCCATGATACTCCATCATGAAGCCTTTCTCCGGAACCGGGATGAGGTTAACCAGTTCGAGGCTGAGGTCAAGGATCTTGCTGATAAGAGGGACATGTATAAGCTTCTCAGCAAGTAACGCGAAGAAGAAGTCAAGAATCTCCGGGCTGAGCTGGACGTGTCTCAGAATGAACATGACGACCTAGTGGAATAAGTAAAGATATTTGAAGTTAGTGATGACGAGTTAGACATGGCGACAAACGGTCAAAACCAGATGGTTCAGCAGAAGGTTGAGAAGATCGACCAACTTTGAGCCGAGATGGACGAGGTCAAGGCCATGGCTGAAGAGTGTAAGGGAAAAATAGACCGATTGGCTTCGGAGAAGGAGACCGCCCAGGATCAGCTGGCCTCGGTGGAGGTTCAACTTCGAGTGGCGAGGGAAAAGCTGAGGCCCGGGCCCAAAAATTCAAAGACATTTATTCTCAATTGGGCTCGACCATCGCTGAACGGGATGCCCTTGGCAAGGAGAAGAAAATAGCCAAGTCAGTGACGAAAACAACCATGGTCGATGCTGAAGAGATGGTCGCTCGGTACAAAGCTGATGTTGAGGCGGCCTAGGACTGCCTGAAAGTCACTATTGAATAAATGAAATGGCAGTCCCGAAGAGAGGTTCTTGAGAAAGTCCATGTCCGGGGTTTCGACATGTCAGTCGAGATCGAAGATGCTAAAAGGCTCGAGGCCGAGGTCAAGAAGCTGGCTGACCTCTAGGACAAGGAAGGCTATGCGGACTCTAGTGAACCCGAGGGAAGATAAGACCCCGATGGCCCCGGTGGCTAGGCTGGCTCCGGTGGAGATCAAGCTTAGGTTCCTTAGATATTTTTCTTTTGTTTTTGTATTTTTGTTCACTTTGTTGAGGTCGTTTGGTCTTTGTAAAGATCTTTATTGGAATATATATAAAAGGCTTTCCTTTGGAAATTTACGAGTTAGTTTCTTTTGTTTCCTCTTTATGATTGCAAAGATTTCAAATGCCTTAGCACGAAATAAATCGTAGTAATAGGGTCTTGTTTCAAACAAGGCTCGTGCTTGATGTAATTTTGTTTGAAACTCGTGGGGGTTTGGTATGACCGGAAGCTTTCCCCAAAGTGCGTATTTAATGTTTTTAGATTATAGTTTTGCCAAGGGTAGCCTTTGAACCGGTTTGGAATTTGTGAAGGCCTTATGTTCTGATTACGGGCCTCGGACGTCTCCGAGTCGTTTCTAGGATGGTCGTAGCCTTTTAACTTTGGGTATTTCCTAATAGGCTTTGTACCCCCGGGCTATGATACCCGAGCCATCCGGCTTTCTTAGGACGACAGTCCCCGAGTAGGGGTGATCTCTTGGATCCGGATAGAGATGGACCTTGGGCTCAATTTCTATCCTTAAGGAACAAAATATAATAGTATTAAGGGACAAGATATGTATCTGCAAGGTAGAAAGTGTTTTTCGTTTCTATGCACAACATACAAGATTGCAAATGTGTACAAGCTTCGATTTATGGCTTAAGTGGTCTGTGTGGGTTCATTTGACCGTTACAATACATCCTATCCATCGAGCCCAGACTATTCAAGTACAAAGTTTTCTTGCTTGCTAAAATCATTATACGATGGAAATAGCCCCCAGTATTCGAGGTCGATCGTTGAGAGGGCTCAAATAATGTTGACGCAACCCTCGACTCTGGTCTGTAACCGGTTTTCAATTCTAAATTAGCACGATCTATTGTTGCCTTGTTAAACACCTTGCCGGAAAATCCATTTGGGACAAAACTGGTTCAAGGAAAAAGATTGTAGCCCCTGATTTCGGGCCTAATAGCTGCATCATTCTTTGGATGTTGCCTGCAAGTGTTAGTCCAATTCGTAATATATGTAAAAAAGAATGGATGGGGTCGTGCCTTAGCAGTAATATCGTTTTAAGTGGGTTACGTTCCAGTTGTTCGGTAGTATCTCACAGTTCCCTACTTCGAGTTTGTATGATCCTTTTCCAATAATCTGGATAATTCGATATGGACCTTCCCAATTCGGTCATAGCTTCCCCTCATTCGGGCTCCGGGTGTTTAGTGTCACCTTTCTTAACACTAAGTCCCCGATATTGAAGTGTTAGAAGTTGGCTCTCCGGTTGTAATACCTTTCGATCCGTTGTTTTTGGGCGGCCAACCGGATAAGGGCGGCCCCGCGCCTCTCATGCAATAATTCCAGGATCGTGCTAATGGCCTCATCGTTTGACTCTTCGGTCGCATATCTATAAGGCCCGGTAAAATTTCGTAAAGGAATTTAAGGTTTCGTGGTGCCGAAGTAGGCTTACGTGTTTCAGGATTGTATCCCAAATATTTCTATCATGTTATGTTATCATTTGAGAATGTGTTCAAAGTATGTGTTGTGCATTAAAAATGTTTCAACTTCAAGTCAAGTTCAAACGAAGGTTATTATGTCAAATTTTGTGAAAAATCTCTATGTGGCTAAGACTCTTAATTGCTCACTTGTGTATTAAAAACCTTGATTTGAAACGCCTTGATGTTGATGATGATGATGATGATGATGTTTGAAAGTGAAAAAGGTGTGCATGTATTACTAAATACGGCCGACGTGCCAAGAATGATTTTATAATTATGGCCACTAGTGTCAATAAAATGAAAAGATGTTAAAGAAGTATAAAACGAGATGATTGGTAAAAAAGGATGATATCGATCCAACTGATATTCCAGTTCCATCTCCAGCCCTAGCTTCCGATTTCGGTGTTTTCGATGGGGATCTTAGGGGAGCCATACGGATATTGGCTCAGATAGTGGTCTCCCAGGCCCAGAGATCAAATGTTGCACCCACTCCTTCCAGTTAGCCAGGGGATTCTACTAGTTCCAGGGTGAACAGGTTTCTCCAGTTGGATCCTCCAGTGTTCACGGGTACTAACCCAGAGGAGGATTCCCAAGAGTTCATTGATGAGATGTACAAGACTCTCCGGGTTATGCGTGCTACTGATACAAAGGCAGTAGAGTTGTCCTCCTACCGCCTGAAAGAGGTGGAATATTCTTGGTTTGAGCTATGTGAGGAGCCCCGTGAGGAAGGGATCCCTCCGACGAGGTGGGGTGAGTTTGACGATGCCTTCATTGATCATTTCTTACATGCTGAGACTAAGCTAGCTCGTGCCGCTTAGTTTGAGAGCCTGAGACAAGGTAGCCTGAGTGTGTGGGAGTACCATATGAGATTCGCGCACTTGTCCAAGTATGCTATTTACATGTTGCCCATTATGGAGGCTAGAGTGCGTCGGTTTGTACAGGGTCTTAGTCCCTTGGTAATTTATGAGGCCACTACAGCTGCCTTGAATTCTGATATGAACTATGGGAAGATGGTGGCATTCGCTCAAGCCACAGAGACCCGCAAATTAAAGAACAAAATGGAGTGAGAGGGTAGAAATAAGGCTCGGTTTGCGAGCAACTTTAGTGGTTCTTCTGGTGGAGGCAGGTCAACATTCAGGTGAGGGTCGTCAAGTCCATCTTAGTCCTTTGCTCAGTCTTCGGCTAGTACACCGCTATCAGGGCCCAGTCAGCAGTAGTGGAGCCGTTTCAGGCCCAGTCAGAGCTACAGGGGCACCTACCAACAAGGTCGGCATGGTGGTAGGTTCCAGCAGTAGCGGAGGACCCCATGCCCTAGGTGTGGAAAGATACACTTAGAAATATGCTACATGGATTTATCCATATACTACGGGTGTGAATTGAGAGGTCAAATTCAGAGGGATTGTCGTTCGTCCCGCTAGGGTGCGGGCAGGAGCACGACACAGCCAGCCAGTTCTGCAGCTACTACATCCGCAACACCTCCTCTAGATTGAGGCACTCCAATACTCGCAGGGTGTAGTGCAGCTAGGGGTAGAGCACAGAGTTCGGAAGGATCCAACCGTTTCTATGCTAGAATGGTCGCCAGAATTCAGAGGCTTCTCTAGATATTGTCACATGTATATTGACTGTCCAATCTCATAATGTGTATGCTCTTATTGATCCTAGTTCCGCTTTGTCATATGTCATTCCTTATGTTGCTATGGAATTTGGGATAGAACCGGAATAACTTCATAAGTCGTTCTCTGTATCTACTCCGGTTGGTGAGTCTATTTTGGATGCGCGGGTTTATTCGGATTGTGTTGTCACGTTGCGTGGTTCGGACACCATGGCCAATCTTATTGAATTGAGGATGGTCGATTTTGATGTAATAATAGGGATGGACTGGCTTTATTCATGTTTTGCCAAGCTTGATTGCCGAACCAAGACCATTAGGTTCGAATTTCCAAATGAGCCAGTTATTGAGTGGAAGGGGGATGATGTGGTGACTAAGGGTAGGTTTATTTCTTACTTTAAGGCCACGAAGATGATCAACAAGGGGTGTATTTACCATTTGGTCCAGGTTACGGACACCGATGTTGAGGCACCTACACTTGAGTCTATGCTAATTGTGAATGAAGTTTCGGAGGTCTTTCCGGATGAGCTCCCGGGGATCCCACCAGACAGGGAGATTGATTTTGGGATTGATGTGATACCAGGCATGCAACCTATATCTATTCCTCCCTACAGGACGGCACCGACAGAATTGAAAGAACTAAAGGAACAATTGAAGGATTTATTAGAGAAAGGTTTCATCTAGCCGAGTGTGTCGCCTTGGGGCGCACCGGTTCTATTTGTAAGAAAGAAGGATGGGTCGTTGAGAATGTGTATTGATTATCGGTAGCTCAACAAGGTTACAATCAAAAATAAGTACCCATTGCCATGGATATATGATTTATTTATCCAATTGCAGGGTGCTAAGTACTTTTCCAAGATTGATTTAAGATCCGGGTATCACCAATTGAAGATTAGAGAGTAAGATGTTCTGAAAACAGCTTTTAGAACCCGATATGGGCACTTTGAATTTTTGATGATGTCTTTTGGGCTAACGAATGTCCCGGCGACATTCATGGATCTTATGAATTGAGTCTTCAAGCTTTTTCTTGACTCTTTTGTGATAGTGTTCATTAACGATATCCTTGTATATTTACGAAATCGAGAGGACCATGTCGATCATCTCAGGGCAGTTTTGCAGACCCTACATCAGCACAAGTTATATGCAAAGTTTTCAAAGTGTGAATTTTGGCTTGTATCTGTCACATTCTTGGGTCATGTCGTCTCTAGTGAAGGAATTAAGGTTGATCCTCAGAAAATTGCAGTTGTGAAGAATTGGCCGAGGCCTACAACATCAACAGAGATTCGCAGTTTCTTAGGCTTAGTTGGGTATTACAGAAAGTTTGTGGAGGGGTTTTCTACTCTTGCCTCTCCGTTGACTAAATTGATGCAGAAGGCAATTAAGTTTCAATGGCCCGATGCTTGCGAAAGGAGCTTCCAAGAGTTGAAAGCAAGATTGACTACGACACCGGTATTGACCCTACCATAGGGTACATATGGGTTTGTGGTATATTGTGATGCTTCAAGAATCAGGCTTGGGTGTGTATTAATGCAACATGGCAAGGTGATAGCTTATGCTTCTACGCAACTCAAGAATCATGAAAAGCACTATACAACACATGATTTAGAGCTTGTGATGGTGGTATTTGCATTGAAAATTTGGTGTCATTATCTGTATGGGATCCATGTATATATATTCACAAACCATAAGAGCCTTCAATACATTTTTAAACTGAAGGAGTTGAATCGAGGCAGAGAAGATGGCTTGAGTTACTCGAGGACTATGACATTGATATCCTATATAATCCGGGGAAGGCTAATGTTGTGGCGGATGCTCTAAGCCGAAAATCTATAGGTAGTTTAGCACACTTAGAGGATATCAAAGGCTATTGGCCAAGGAAGTTCACCGATTGGCTAGTTTGGGAGTTCGTCTTGCAGACTCTAGTGAATAAGGGGTGATTGTGCAAAATAGAGATGAATCATCACTTGTTGTGAAAGTCAAAGAGAAGTAATACAACGATCCATTTTTGCCACAATTGAAAGAGGGGATTCATAAAAATAAGACCATGGACTTTTCTCTTGGCATGGGTGATGGTACACTAAGGTACTAAGGGCGTCTATGTGTTCTAAATGTATATGGTCTCCGGGAGAGAATCATGACCGAGACTCACACTTTTAGGTATTTCGTGCACCCGGACTCTACAAAAATGTATCATGATCTTAAGGAAGTCTATTGGTGGAATGATATGAAGATTAATGTTGCGGACCTTGTGGCTAAATTTCCAAATTGTCAGCAAGTGAAGGCCGAACACCAAAGGCCTGGTGGGTTGGCACAAAATATAGAAACTCCAATGTGGAAGTGGGAAATGATTAATATGGACTTTGTGGTAGGACTACCTCGCACTCCTCGTAAGTTTGACTCGGTTTGGGTAATTGTGGATCGACTCACAAAATCAGCACACTTCTTACCGGTTAAGGCTACCGACACAGCGAAATAGTATGCTTAGTTGTATATTAAAGAAATAGTCAGGTTACATGGCAATCCAGTTTCTATCATTTATGATCGGGGGGCACAGTTCACGGCTAAAATTTGGAAGAAATTTCAGCAAGGTTTGGGTATTCAGGTGAATCTTAGTACAACCTTTCATCCATAGATTGACGGGCAGGCAGATCGGACTATTCAGACGCTTGAAGATATGTTGCGCGCTTGTGTTCTTGACTTCAAAGGTAGCTGGGGGATCATTTTCCACTCATAGAGTTTGCCTACAACAATAGTTATCATGCTAGCATTTGGATGGCACCGTTCGAGGCTTTATATGGTAGGAGATGTAGATCTCCCATTGGGTGGTTCGAGATTGGGGAAGCAGAGTTGATAGGGCTAGACCTCGTGCATCAGGCTATGGAAAACGTAAAGATCATTAAGGAGCGGTTAAAGACTGCTCAGGGTCGTCAGAAGTCCTATTTGGATGTTCGTCATAGGGGTTTGGAGTTCAAAGAAGATGATTGGTTATTCTTGAAGGTTTCCCCCATGAAGGGTGTAATGCAATTTGGTAAGAAAGGAAAATTGAGTCTGAGATATGTCGAAACATATAGAATCATTCAGAGGATCGGTAAGGTGTCATACAAGCTTGAGCTACCACCTAAGATGTCATTAGTGCACCCGATGTTTCATATGTCTATGTTGAAGAAAGTAGTTGGAGACCTGACACTCATTGTTCCGGTTGAGACTATTGAGGTTAATAAGGAATTGACTTATGAAGAGGTTCCAGTTTCTATTATTGATCGATAAGTCTGAAAGTTGAGAAATAAAGAAATTGTCTTCGTGAAAGTGTTATGGCGAAACCAGCAGGTTGAAGAGGCCACCCGGGAGGCCGAGGAAGAAATGAAGAAGAAGTATATTATTTGTTTGAATAGCTATGTAATCGTTCTATGAAATTGTTCCTTATGAATTATGTATCATTTGTACAGCTTATGCTAAGGGTATTCCTTTTTGGTAATATATTGCTTATGAGGCCACGGTTGGTATTATTTTTATGTTATATTGCGTCATCGAATTATGTATATGTTGTTAGGATTGGTTTCTGGGATTCTCTGACAGGTGGATAGGCCCAGCAACTGGGGAGACTCTGTCAAAATATTTGGAGATTTAGGGAGTTAGCCAAATTTTGAAACTGTCGGTGTGTGTGAATTAACAGTTGGGCCACATTGGATGCTAATGACAGATTTTGACCTTCATTCGAGTACGAATGATCCTAAGTGGGGGATAATGTAAGTCCCCATAAAATTTCGTAAAGGAATATAAGGATTCGTGGTGCTGAGGTAGGCTTACGTGTTTGAGGATTGTATCCCAAATGTTTTTATCATGTTATGTTATCATTTGAGAATGTGTTCAAAGTATGGGTTGTGCATTAAAAATGTTTCAACTTCAAGTCAAGTTCAAACGAAGGCTATTATGTCAAATTTTGTGAAAACTCTCTATGTGTCTAAGACTCTTAATTGCCCACTTGTGTATTAAAAACCTTGATTTGAAATGCCTTGATGTTGATGATGATGATGATGTTTGAAAGTGAAAAAGATGAGCATGTATTACTAAATATGGCTGACATGCCAAGAATAATTTTATAATTGTGGTCACTAGTGCCAATGAAATGAAATGATGTGAAAGAAGTATGAAACGAGATGATTGGTAGAAAATCTTTTGGGTTGATCAGTGCATTGGGGAGTTAAAGAAAATCTTCGGAAGTGTATTATGTGGCCGTATAACCGTTTTGCGGACCGCAGATCCCATCGCAGAACCAGCATGAGAAATATTTGAAGAAGATTCTGCGATCCATTATGCGACCGCAGAAAAGGTCTGCGGACCGCAAAACAGGTCTGCGGACCGTAGAACAGGTCTGCGGACCGCAGACCGGTCGCAAAGTGGGGTAACGTTTCCCAATTTTGGAGGACCACTATGCGGCCCATTCTGCGGACCGCAGAAGCATTATGCGGTCGCATATACGATCGCAAATCTGTGTCGGGGCTTTATTTTTCTAATTTTTATAACCCGATCCATTTTTATAAAAAGGATTTGGGGGTCATTTTTAAGGGTTTCATCTAATATTTTTAGAGAGAGGTGAGAGTATCTTAGAGAGATAAAGAGAGGGCCTAGCCATTTTGTTCATCAATTCTTGCTCAAGGCTTGAAGATTTCACAAGGATCTTGCTAGGGCTTCAAAGAGGTAAGAATTTCTTCCCCCAAATCTTCAATTTCGAGTTTGGGGTAAAAGATGGGTGATTGGGAGTATGATTCTTCGGTATGAGAGTATTATATATACGTGCATGTACCAATAAGGTTTGTGGGAAGATTGTTGAGCGCAAATAAGTAAAGATTGGATTGTGGAATGAAGGAAATCTTGTAGAGGAACCTTGTAGCCAAATTTGCACACCTAGTGTTTGATAAAAGGCTCAAATGAGCTGAAACAATGAATATCTTCCTAATTTGTGTTTAATTTTGTTATGTCTCAAAATAGATTGGGATTGCTAGAATTTTCAGAATGTTGTAGTAATTTAAGCAAAGATCAAATCGAGGTATGTTGGCTAAACTCCTCTCTTAGAATTGAATCCCACGGTACTCATGTAATTTATGTAAGTCCCGAGTTGTTCATTATAAAATTAGTTATTCCGAATAAGCTTGTGTTGAAAGATATATGTTCAATATGTATCACAAATGCTTTTATCATGTTATGTTATCATTTGAGAATGTGTTCAAAGTATGGATTGTGCATTAAAAATGTTTCGACTTCAAGTCAAGTTCAAACGAAGACAATTATGTCAAATTTTGTGAAATTTCTCTATGTGCCTAAGACTCTTAATTGCTCACTTGTGTATTAAAAACCTTGATTTGAAACGCCTTATTGTTGATGATGATGATGATGTTTTAAAGTGAAAAAGGTGAGCATGAATTACTAAATACGGCCGACGTGCCAAGAATGATTTTATAATTGAGGCCACTAGTGACAATGAAATGAAAAGATGTGAAAGAAGTATGAAACGAGATGATTGGTAGAAAATAATGATATCGATCCACACATCATTGTGGTGAGACGGCCTAGCCGATCGAGTCGTGATCGGACGCCATGTCGCACACATGGTGGTGATTGTACTGGAAATTGTAATTGAAATTATGATTATAGTTGATGTCTCGGATAAGACGGCCTAGCTGATTGGGTCGTGATCAGACTCCGTGCTAAAAGTACGATGGCATTGTGAATTGTGGCATATTGGTACTAAAGATCTCCCAACTTAATATATGAAAAATTATTTGAATACTGTCTTGATCCTAATTTGAGGTTTGATGTTGTTTGTGGCTTCCACTGATATTATAAATGTTCTTGCTTATATTATTTATCATTCTATTGAGAGGGTGTTTTTTCTTTCATACTAGTACTATTTCATATGTACTAACGTCCCTTTTGCCTGGGGCGCTGCATTTTCAATGGATGCAAGTGGTTCCACAACAGGAGACATTAACCAGTGATAGCGGTATACCCTCTTCCCAGTTGACTTGGTGAGCCCCTCTTCATTTAGGGGTCATGTATCATTTGTTCCTAGTGTATTGTGTTTGAGGTATAGCCGGGGCCTTATTGCCAACACTATCATTGTACTCTTTTGTATCTATTAGAAGCTCTGTAGACATAGTGTGGGTTGTATATTAGTGTCGGGAAAGTCAAACAAGTTATGTTGTATTTGAATTACCTTTTCCACTTCAGACCATGAAAATGTGTGTAATTTGAGACTTTAAAATGAAGTAACTAATGGTAATGAATTGGTATTGCATACATGATCTCCTTATTGTCTAATTGATGGAAATATGTATTCTCTTTATTCATAAGTGAGTTTGGGTAGAAAGTATCTAACAGGCTTGCTTGACCGGGTTCACTCAGTTGAGCGCCGGTTGCGCTCCCTGATTTCGGGCGGGACAATATCGGAATCTGAAACTCGGTTCTCCTACTTCGACCGGTATTAGCGCTTTGGTACCGTAGACCAGCGAGAACGGGGTGGCCCCGGTACTAGATTTTGAGGTCGTACGATATGCCCACTGGACTTCGGGCAAAATTTCTTTCCATTTTCCTTTGGTGTCGGTCAATCTCTTCTTAAGGTTTTGGAGTATGGTCTTGTTCGTAGACTCTGCCTGCTCATTCCCACTAGAGTGATAGGGTGTTGATATAATCTTTTTGATCTTATGGTCCTCGAAACATTTGCTCACCTTACTACCGATGAACTACTTCCCGTTCTCGCATATGATCTTGGCCGGCATCCGAACCGGCATATTATGTGGTCCCAAATAAAATCAATAACTTCTTTCTCCCTGACTTTCTCAAATGCCTAGGTTTCAACCCATCTAGAAAAACAGTCAGTCATAAATAATATAAATTGAGTCGTACCTGGTGCCCATAGCAGGGGACGTACGATGTCCACACACCCCCCCCCCCCCCCCATTTCATAAATGGCCAAGGTGACATAACCGAATGCAGTAGCTCTTCGGGTTGATAGATCTTTGGTGCGTGCCTCTGACATCTGTCGCACTTCCATACGAACTACTTCGCATCTTTTTCCATGTTGATCCAGTAGTAGCCAGCTCTGATTATCTTACGAACCAGTGATTCGGCACCCGAATGGTTCCCGTAGGTGCCTTTGTGAACTTCCCTTAAGACATATTTGGTATCTCTCGATGCCAGACATATGGCGAGTGGGCCATCGAACGTTCTCCTGAATAGGGTGTAATCTTCAGACAAGCTGAACCTGGCTACCTTTGTGCGTAGGGCTCTCGATTCTTTAGGATCCGAGGGCAGCTTACCGGTCTCTAGGTAATATATATACTTGTTTCTCCTGTCCCAGGTTAAGCTTGTCGAATTTATCTCGGTGTGGCCTTTTTCCACTACCGATTTTATAAGTTGTATGACTATTCCCGAGCTAAATTCATCGTCATCAACCGACGATCCCAAGTTATCGAGATCATCGATTTCGTTGTTTTTATCCCTAGGTACATGTTGCAGGGTCCACTCCTTGAACTGATGTAGCGTTACCTGTAGTTTATCAAGGTACCTTCGCATTTGTTTCTCTTTGACTTCGAACATCCCAATGACTTGGTTCACCACATGGAGATAATCACACTTAGCTTCGATCACATCGGCCCCCAGTCTTTTAGCCAGTTCGATACCTGCAACCAGGGCCTCATACTCGGCCTCGTTGTTAGTCAGTTTTACAGTTCTAATAGATTGCCTAACTACATTACCCGTCGATGTCTTCAACACGATGCCAAGTCTGAACCCCTTTGCGTTCGAGGCACCGTCCGTAAATAGGGTCCAGATCCCCGAGGAAGTCCCCGAACAACAATTCCCTTTCGACCTCGGGGCGTGAAGTCGGCTATGAAGTCCGCCAAAATTTGAGATTTGATGGCAGTTCGGGGTCGATATTCGATATCGTATCCCCTGATATCCATGACCTATTTGGCCAACTGTCCTGAGAGCTCGGGTTTATGCATTAAGTTTATCAACGGGTAACTAGTTATGACACATATGGGAAAATACGGATTTAAATTCCTAAAGGCACATAGCAAAGTGAGCACCAATTTTTCCAAGTGAGGATAGCTAGTTTTGGCCTCGCCTAGAGTCCTGCTAACATAGTAGATAGGAAATTGCGTACCTTCCTCTTCCCGGACCAGGACTCCACTTACCTCTATCTCGGATACCACTAAATACAAGTACTGTTGCTCGTCTACTTTCAGAGTATAGAGAAAAGGCGGGCTCGAAAGGTACCGCTTGAGTTCTTCTAAGGCTTGTTGGCATTCCGGGGTCCATGAGAAGTTATTCTTCTTTTTCAATTATGAGAAGAACCGATGGCTCTTGTCGGAGGACCTTGAAATAAATCGACCCAAGGCGGCTATGCGCCCGGTTAACCTTTGGACGGCCTTGACATTGTCCACCATGGTAATGTCCTCTATGGCATTGATCATATCGAGGTTGATATCGATTCCTCGGTTGGACACCATGAATCCGAGAATTTCCCGGACCCGACTCCGAATGCACATTTCTCCGGGTTCAGCTTCATATTGTATTTCTTCAATATGTTGAATGTTTCTTGCAAATATTTCAAATGGTTATCTGCTCGCGGGGACTTAACTAACATGTCGTCAATATAAACCTCCATTGATTTTCCTATTTCTCTTCGAACATCCGATTTACTAAGCGTTGGTATGTGGCACCAGCGTTTTTTAGTCTGAATGGCATTACGTTATATCAGTGTCGTATTTAGTGATGAATGATGTTTTTTCCTGGTCGCCCGGGTCCATCCGAATTTGATTGTACCCAGAATAGGCATCGAGAAAGCTGAGGATCTTGTGGCCGGTCGTCGCATCGATCGGGCGATCGATGTTGGGCAAAGGAAAAGAGTCCTTGGGTCATGTCTTGTTCAAGTCTTTATAGTCTACACACATTCTTAATTTATTCCACTTTTTAGTGACTACTACTACATTTTCTAGCCAATCCGGGTATTTAACTTCCTGAATGGATCCTATTTTACGGAGTTTAGATACCTCGTCTTTGATGAATGCATGCTTTACTTCGGACTGAGGCCTCCTTTTCTGTTTGACCGGGTGGAACTTCGGATCCAGGCTCAACTTATGAGTAGTTATTTTCAGAGGGATCCCTTTCATGTCAAGGTGAGACCAGGCAAAACAATCTATGTTAGCTATAAAGAATTCAATGAGTTTTTTCCTGAGCTCGGGACTTAACCCCGTGACCAGGTATACCTTCTGATCGGGCAGGATCCCGATCAATGTGACTTGCTCCAGCTCCTCGACCGTTGATTTGGTGGCATCGATATCGTCGGAAGCTATGAAAGACCTGGGAACTCCGTAGTCATCATCCTCACATGTTCCATTCTTTTCCGGCTCGGTCGGGGCCGGTATCGATGATTACTATTGGGTTCCTTCCTTGGTGATCGAACTCGCGCTCTTTGATGTCGAGAGTGAGGATATCGGGACCACTTTGTCGATCGCGAACATCTTCTTTGCGGCCGGTTGTTCTCTGTAAATTGTTTTAATCCCTCCTAGTGTTTGGAATTTCAACACCTGGTGTAGTGTCGAGGGCACCGCCCTCATGTTATGAATCCATGGCCTCCAAAATAGAGCATTGTATCTCATATCTCCTTCGATTACGTAGAACTTTGTTTCTTGAGCGGTTTTGTTGGTATTTATCGGTAGGGTTATCTTCCCTTTAGTGGTTTCACATGCCATGTTGAATCCGTTTAGAACTCGGACTGCAGGCCTAATTTGGTCTCGTAGACCCAGTTGTTCTACGACCCTCGATCTGATGATATTGGTCGAGCTACCTAGATCAATTAACACATGCTTAACTCGAGATTTATTTATGAGTACAAATATTACCAGTGCATCATTGTGCGGTTGCACGACACCTTCAGCGTCCTCATCATTGAAAGATACGGTTCCTTCTGGCACGTAATCTCGAGTCCATTTCTCCCTTGTGATGGACACTTTGGTGCGCTTTAACATCGGCCCCTGGGGATGTCGACCCCACCGATGATCATGTTAATGATGTGCTGAGGTTCCTCCTGCTTTATTTGCTTATTGGAGTCCCTATTCCTGAATGATTTTTGGCTCGATCGCTCTGGAATTCTCGGAGGTGTTCGTTGTTGAATAACCGGGCTACTTCCTCTCTCAGTTGTCGGCAGTCTTCAGTTCTGTGGCCGTGAGTGCCATGATATTTAAACATTAGGTTGGGGTCCCTTTGGGCAGGATCGGACTGTAAAGGTCAAGGCCACTTAGTGTCTTTTATGCGTCCGATGGCAGATGCGATGGAAGCACATTGACGTTGAAGTTGAATTCCGATAACCTTGGAGCTTCCTTATGCCCGATGGGCCTGCCAAAACTGCTTTTGCTCATGAGCCCCCGGTTATTTTGTCCTTGGTCGCCTCTCCTTTCACTTCTCATAAGATTTTGCCTAGGCCCATTACCTCTTCGATCTCCATTGTATGGTTGATATCGGTCTCTATTTGATCTTGTTTCACGATCAACGTCTCTTTTGGATCTGTCACTAGCTCTGACTGGTATAAACGAACCCGAAAGAGGCCCCAAGCTGATCATCTTTGACCATGACTTTTTATTGGTACCGGTTATGGACGCCGGCCCAAGTTAGCGTCGGATATTCTATCAGATTTTGCTTCAACTATTGTAAAGCCAATGAGCTTCGAGCATTGAGTCCTTGGGTGGAGGCTTGTAAGGCCCAATCGTCCACGACCGGAGGCAGGTCCATTCATTCCATTTGAAATCGGGAAACAAATTCCCTCAGCTTCTCATTATCTCTTTGCTTTACTTTGAAAAAGTCTGACTTTCTAGTCTCGACCTTGATGGCCCCAGCGTGTGCTTTCATGAAGGCGTGTGCAAGCATAGCAAACGAGTCAATAGAATTAGTGAGTAAGTTATGATACCATATCATAGCTCATTTTGACAAGGTCTCTCCGAATGTTTTCAGCAAAACGGACTCGATCTCATCATCTTCCAAGTCGTTTCCCTTGATGGCGCACGTGTAGGAGGTCACATGTTCATTTGGATTAGTTGTTCCGTTGTACTTAGGAATTTCAGGCATGCAGAACTTCTTTGGGATCGGCTTCGGAGCTGCGCTCGGAGGGAAAGGTTTTTGGAAAAATGTCTTGGAATCCAAGCCCTTCAATACCGGTAGTGCTCCTGGGATTTGGTCGACCCTGGAATTGTAGGTTTCTACTTTTTTGTCATTGCCTTTGATCTTCCTTTCTCCTGAGTCCACCCGTTTTGTCAGTTCCTCAAGCATCTTTATGATCTCGTGGTACGTCCCGGGTTCAGTTTTACTTGGCCTTTGCACGATTGGTTCATTTCTGCGAGCGTTTTCCCGGGATGGTTCGGTCTCGACTCTGCTGGGGGCGCGACTCTGGTTTTGCAATTGGGCTATCGCTGCTTGTTGAGCCTGTAACATTTCGAAGATTACTCGCAAGTTGATCCCATCACCTTCCCCGTCGTGTGTATTTTGGGCTACCGATCGGACTCCCCCGCAGATACTGTTCTCAGGATCGGTAGGCAAGTTTGTATTGATGTCCACATGTGAGTTAGCGTCGATCGAGTCGGCGGCCGAAACTCTATTTGGGTCGGCATGGGGCACCTCGTTATTGGGTGTCACATCGTTATTCTCGCCATAGTGTCCAGACTCATCATCCACGTTCAAAGGGGCATATTGGGATTTCGACATTTTAAGCCTTGACCAGAAATTAAAGACTTCAAAGAACAAGTAAAAAACATGGTGTGTTATGGAAATTTGTATTAAATTGCCACTATTATCCTTAGTCCCACAGCGGGCGCCAAACTGTTTACCCTAAAAAATGGATAACAATTAAATTTGTTTGTGGTTTTAAGGATACGTGAATTAATTCGATACAAACGATAAATTGCGTAAGATTAAACATATAAAGGAGGTAATAAATTATCAAACCACTCGAGGAGGGCGATTCCAGACTTAACGACAGCCTTAATGAAGTGTCTGCCCTCGATCGCGGACTCACAATGACCAAGCACTGATGAACAAGAACTAATACTTTGAATAACAGAGTAAATAATAGTATATTGCCTTGATATGCATGTTATAGTATCCCCAATAAATAATCAGACCCCCCTTTATATAGTAGGGGAGTTTTGCCATAAGTACAATTCTATGAAAGGTAAAAAATCTTTTGTTTAACCAATCACTGGTTCTGTGCCGATTTGTGCCGAGTTCCTCGCTGTGATATCCGGCTGGTCACGGATACCACGACCTTTTGTTGGTCGTGCTCGGTTACCTGGTAATGTTCTCCGAGGCCTTTGGGATTCGAACCGAACTCGGGATCATGGCCCCGATACTCTCGAGGTCGGGCGCTTTGCCCGGACCCCGGCTCGAGGGGCTCCTGGTCTCGATTCTCGATTCTGGTCCCATGTCGTTGCGTCTCTTGCTCCGTTTGCTTCATCAGAAGACGAGGCATCTCATGGGTTCGGTTTTACCCGGATACAAAAATATGTATAAAATATCAAACATATAAATAAAACTTAAAAATCATTAATATTTTGAGCCTCGAAAAGTATAAATACTTTAATAACCATATAGATTCAACAATTGAAGTCAAAGTGATGAGTGATTCCCCCTGTTTGTAATTCTTTTGTGTGACTTTAATAACCATATAGCCTTATGCTTTAAGTGTATTTTATAGTTACTATGCGTTAGTGGAATTGTGACTAACTTTTGCAGGTTAATAAGCTATACTGCATTCTTTGCTCAGTTGTAAAAGCTTGTGTTTTCCAAATAAGCTTCTGCTATGCAGTGGGAAAATGCACTTCTATCGATCTTCGTTCACTTTTAGTTGTGCACTTTGGACTTTTCACATCCCTTAAGAAACAATAAATAAAATATATATATTTTATAATTTTACCCATAATAATGATATCATTTCCAAGAGTCTAAGGAAATAATTTGGAGAATGAGTAGTTAATAGTAAGGGTAAAAGAGGAAAAGAAGATTGTCTTTCTCTTGATTTAGCATAGTGGACGAGTAAAAGAGAATATATTTTTAATATAGTGGACAAATAACAGTGAACGGAAGGAGTACCTTTTACTCCACTTTGATATGCTTACAGGTGATAATTCTTGCCACTAGGAGTATATGCCTTAATCCAAATGTTATATTTGGTCTTTCAAATCATATGTCATGTTTCATTTCTGGGAGAAAGGATGCCCCAATATCAACATTTTCTGGGTTAAAAAGTTCCAATTCAGCATTTGGTAGCAAATTTTGCTATTGCAATAATCACGCGATTCCTTTTACATTGCTTCATCACTTCATAATACAGTTTCAGCGAGTTGTTAGAAAGAAGAAAATGAAAACGCAGTGTCAAACTAACTCGATTATCAAACTTAGATATTTTTAGTGTAAATTGACAGACGTCGTTCATATCTTTCAGATAGAAATCATGCTCTAGATTTTTTTTCTCAACTAAAATATTATCCAAATCCCTACTATGTATGGACACCATTGTCAATGACATTTTTCATTTTTCACAATAAGTACGTGATCCATATTTGTACTTATTGGCAAAAGATATTATAAGAAAAGCAACTAAAACCAGATGACCAATATGTGACACTTCAGACGTACGTCGCGCCCCAGATGAAGTAAAACTCAAACAAGTTGATTGGCATCATCCAGTTTTCCATAAAGAATTCCGAGACATTGGCTACTGAGGAAATCATAAATGTAGTATATGTAGCCAAATGAAAGAAATCAAATATTTCAATATAGTGCACTTAAGATTCAAATCAAAAGCAGCAAACAATGGTGTGATATACAACTGGATAGGAGTGAAATGATTGAGAAATCAGCACACAGAGAGTCAGTAAAAATGAGGGCAATGTACGATGAGCTGCAACACGATAAAGTTAAAATCAAGATGATAAGACAAATTGTGCAAAGAACTAACACTTCATTTCATGGGAAAAGCTAAACATGTACATAATACCTCAAAGACAAAGTTGAGTGCCTTGATAGATAGATCATGGTTCAAACATCTGGAACGATGAAACGTGACACTATGGAGGTAAACTGAAACTTAAATCTGTAGAGTAAGATATTTCAAGGAAGCCGCTTTAGACTGTCCTATTATCCTACCTGAGAGAATAAAAAGCACTTCTGCAAAGGAGATGAATCTGAATTACCACTACAAGTCACTGATTAAACCTACGGCCACCTAAAACAATGCTATCGATCACTTTGATACTCAGCCTGCTAGTTATCTAATTTTTTGAGAATCATCCTTCGATGTGTGTTTAAATCTATATAATTTGAATCTCAATACTGTTAGAATGATTGAAAAAAGAACCTCAAACTCTACTTTCCGACTGCTTGGCATTTACTTTACCTATACTCCCGTCATAGCCTGGATGTGCTCGCCTCATTTACTCCCTGAAGTAGATCTTCGGGAGTTGCAGCAGGGTCAAGATCCCAGCACCCCTCTGGCAAATTCATACCTTCCCGTTTCAGGAAACAAGAAGGAACTTGATGTGAAAATCGTAACATCTCTCTTCTCGGAATCCATTGAATGGCATCCTTGTCCATTTTTCTTTTGTATACCGTCTTGAATCCATCTAATTTAACCAATGGAGTAACAGAGACACCAAGCTCCTCGGAATAATCATTAAGGACCTCCACCATTTCATATCGGTGTCTCACTTCCTCAGGGGTTTCTCTGTTCCAATCTAGCGACCAATTTTGATATACAGCCCAAATATCCCCACTTTTCGGGTAGATTCTAACACAACCTCCTCTACCAGCCTTCTCCCTACTTAGAAGATGAGAAAATATATTGACCCGCTCAACGATTTCAGAGTTAAAGGCCCTAAAATTTCCACATGACTTGGTAAAACCGGAATCCAACCAATTTACTAGTCCAAATTCACTGTCTGATTTTGAACTCAAGTAGCTGATGCGAATCTTGAATGGATTCATAGAGATGACTTCGCGGATCAGACAATACAAGCGAGGCATGCCATCTTCCTCGTCATATAAAGCCCATATTTGCTTCGGTTTGAAACAATCCTCTGATCTGTCTTTGTCAAAATCATGGAAGTCAGAGTCCGGGACAGTTATTGTTAACGAGCCAGTTTCTGCATCCGACCTGATCTGTTCTAGTTTCTTGCGGATATATGTTCTTGCATTGTCAATTAATAATTGTCTTACATCAAATGCAGGAGCTGTTAAACATCTTCTGAGTGAAGTTTCAGTAGGAGTACGAAGCTTGGTATCTTGGTTCATATTCCCATTCTCATTTGCATCTGCCATTTTCATTTCTGTAGCCGTTTCTAGAGCCGCTTCACCATCATAAACATATGTACTCTCCACAAGAAGTTTTCTTTTCTTAGAAGGCCTACCACGTCTGCGTAACGGTTGCTCATTGCACACAGAATGATGTCCTAAAACACCATTATTTGCAGAATAAATAGGCGTTGTGGGAACATATGCAACGTCACGACCATGGCTTCCATATCCATTCTCCGGTGCACAATGCCAATTGCTATTTGGATAGGCACCACTTACCGCGGCCAGACCTGTTTCAACAGCAATAAAAACCCCATAACAGTTTTTACAGGACAGCCTTTTGTTCACATACTTCCTTTGATATTCGTATTGAACATGACAAGAGGTACAAACAGTCCAAAACGTGTCGAGTCTGTTATAAGAAGCTGAAGAATTGGCGTAATTGCCATAGTTACCAACACCGGAAGCATGTACTGTAAATAAACTTCTCCTCCGATCGTACGAGCTTCTTTTAGCACCGTCAGACAATACTTTCCATGCTTCAGAAACAAGCCTAAATGCGACATCAGCTCCAAATCTTTTATTTTTATCAGGATGGAGAAACACGGCCAGCTTTTTATATTGTTTCTTCAACATAGCCCTGTTTGAAGATGGATCTGAACCCAGTATCGCGTAAAAATCAAATTCTCCATTGACCTTTGTTGCTGCAGCACTATGAACCCCAAATGCGGCCACCATTTGTGATATGCCCACTAAATGAGGGCACAACATCTGAGCTTTTAAAGCATAGTTTTTGGCACCCAGAAAATCTCTCTCTGCATATTTCGTTTCAGCATTCGCTTTAGCTTTTAGCGCTTCCTCTATTCTTGCCATCTCAAAGTTCAGAACTTTAAGCCAATTTCCACCCAAGAAATCTATAGAAAGAAGTTATACTAACTTCCAGTTCTAGGAAACAACATGCTTACAAACCTACAATAAAACAATGAGTACATTATTAGACAAGTCATTTTTCTATCTTTATCTGCTCCATTGATAAACTGTTAACAATCTCCGACTCCGAGAGGTAAATGAAGTGGGAGGAGAATCATGAGATCTCGGGTTCAAATCCGAGCAGAAGACGAATAACAATAGGTGATTTCTTCCCATTTGTCCAGGTCTTGGTGGACAGAGTTACCCGATATCTATGTTGGTGGGAGGTAGCAGGTATCTGGAGGAATAGTCGAGGTCCGGACAAGTTGGCTCGAATACCCGTCTTTAAAAAAAAGTCTCCGAGACTAAGCAAATTCTTACTTCAATTGTACTTGTGAAGATGAAGCAATTCAAATTTGACATAACAATTTTGACAAAACCATTACCTCAACAAATTTGAAAAATAAAAACTAAAATCTAGATAAAGATAATTAAACCGTAACTCATTAACCATTCCAAGTAACAACTTAATTCAGATTCTTAAATCTGCATATTATTGAGAGGAAAAAAAACCAATGAACCCCAATAATCAATTAACTTAGCAAATTCAATAACACTAACTCTTTCAGTTCAATTTCAAACTGAACGTAAACAGAAACAAAAATTAATTACAAAACATGTTTAATTAGAACATCAACACCAAGATGCATGCATAAACTTCCATATAGCAAAAAGATCAAAACTTGAACTGAAGTAAAAGATAAAAAAAATATACAAAACCGCAAAGCATTAATTTGGATACACAATAAGCTGAAACAGAGAATAAGAAGTCCAAAAAAGGTAAGAACTAAAATCAAGAATTAACTGAACTTACTAAAACTGGAACCAGTATGAAAAATGAAGCAGACCCAGATCAAATAAATTGGTGTTGATCATTAAATTTGCTTCAGATCTTGAAAAGAATCTACAGAGCCATTAGGGCTTAAATATGGAAAGTAAAAAATACAAAAAAGTAAAACGGAGAAAAAGGTAAAATCTTCCCTCCCACCCATGTCTCAATTTACGTGACATTGTTAATTGGGCGGGAAAAAATTTCAAATTTATATCTAAACAAATTTCAAAGTATTTATATGACTATAGAGTAAAACAGATTTAAAATTAAATTATTTTTCAATACAAAGAATGTGTCATTGTGTTTGGAACATACTAAAAAGAGTGTGTTTGATTTGTGACTGTTGCAAAATAAATTGCAACTATTCTGAATCGGTGGTAGTTTTTTTTTTTTTTTTAAAATATGATTATAATGCAGTTAATATTCATATTTAATACGGGAGAAAAACAGATTTGGTCTCAGATATTTAAATTGTATTTAGTTAGATTATTTTGATACGTGTTTGTTTGATTCATTAGATCAACTTCAAATTTGAAATTGAAGTTTGAAGTACAAGTTCGAAAGTATTTTAATTTTTCAATCACAAAACTTCCAATTTCTTTGTAAGTGAAATTCATATTCACACCTTTAAAATACTTTTTTCTTTAACTTTTTAATCTCAAATTGTAGCAGTTGCTACCAACAATACTTAACCACACCATTAATAACTTATATTGATATGCAAAGGGAATTACAGGGATGAAATTAACATAGAGTTGCAGGGAGTTGCAGGGAATAACAAATGAAATTAACTCGATAGCCTCGTCAGCAAGTTTATTTTGTGACTCTAGATTCATAACATTACCCCTATCTCCAATGAGAACCTTGTCCCCAAGGTTCAGCACTATAGGTCTTTCATTATCAACAAAATCAGTCAAGTAAAGTGGCTAATCTGATTATCTGGTTGCCCTGAACATTTCCTAAGTAGTGATATATGAAAGACTGGATGGATTTTCGCATCTACTACAAATTCTACTTTGTAAGCCACTTCTCCAATTCTTTTGAGAACACGAAATGGACCAAAGTACTTTTTTCCCAGTTTGTGATGTCTTTGAAGTCGAATTGATGCTTGTTTGTATGGTTTGAGGTGCACAAAAACCTAATCTCCCACCTCAAAGTGAAGCTCAGTTCTTTGTTTATCTACTAGCTCCTTCATTCGTCGCTGAGCTTTAGCCAAATTCTATTTTAAGTATATCCAACACCTCGTCCCTTTGGATTAAAAATTATTCCACAAGATCACTATTTCAGGTGTCCAAAATATGTCTAGCAATTGTTGGTGGTTCTCTTCCATAAGGAGCTTGAAAATGAGTCATGTCACCTGATGTTTGAAGTGATGTATTGTACCAGTACTCAGCCCATGGCAGCATGGACACCCATTCTAGGACTATCCACCACAAAACATCGAAGGTACTATTTGACATACTTGTTTAGAGCCTCAGATTATCCATCGGTTTGTAGGTGATAAGTTATACTCATATCAAGAGTGGTACCCTGCATTTTATTAATCTTTTGCCAAAAAGAATGGATGAATCGAGGATCACGATCAGTCATAATAGTTCTCCGCGGACCATGTAATCTGATAACACCAACCACAAAAGCCTTAGCAATTGTACGAGCATACAAAATGGATGGTAAATGTATAAAATGCCCGAACTTTGTGAGCCGGTCAACCACTGTCATTATGGTGGCTTTTCCCTTGGAACTAGGTAAGCAAGTAATAAATTCCATCGCTATATCCGCAAATACCATATCCGTGATTGGTAAAGATTGTAAGAGACCTGCGGGGTAATGATGGATGTCTTTCATTTGATGGCAGACCTGACAAATGGACACAAAAGATTAGAGGCCACACGGTGATAGGTCCTAGCAACCCCAGTATGTCCACCAACTGTAGAAGCATGGAATTCATGTAACAGTTACTGACAGAGTGGTGAATCTGCATGAATTACAAACGTCCCTTGTAAAAGAGCAACCCCTATTTGAAAACATAATCACTGCGCAACTCGGGATGTTGATCAAGTTGTTGCTGAATTTCCAATAATTCGGGATAGATTCGGTTCAATTCCTTTAACTCGTTAACTAACGCC
>AWOL01S0001803.1:0-54745 GCA_000715115.1 Nicotiana otophora
TTTGGTATACTAAGTTAGTTGAGGCACCAGGTGCCAGTCTCGCTTCTAGGTCGGGGCGTGACACCCATGGTCCGATGGGACTGTAAATGGGAAGGCAGGGACGTAGTAGTCCCCGAGCCTGAGAGTGTTATTTCTACCTACGTGGAGGGGTATTTAATTATTTATACTAAGACCTTCACATTGGGCCCGGTAGACCTAGTTGTTTTGGATTTTTGCAAGAGATACGAGGTGTGCCTTGGGCAAATCCACATGTCTCTCTGGAGGATCGTGATCCCCCTTCGTTATTTTGAGAATAACACAGAGTCTCATTGGTTCACTATCGACCAGTTGCTCCGTCTATACAGTCCCCAGATTTTTTGAGAAGGATTAATTAAGCTTATACGCCGGGCCAACAATGCCCCTATTTTGAGTATTGACGAAGATTGAGACCGAGGCTGACATGGGCACTTTGTTCAGGTGAATACTAAATATTTGATCCCTCTCGAGTTCATGACATTCCCCGAGAAATGGAATGCGTCTCGTAAGTGCAGCCTTTCTTAAAGTGTCAATTTTCTTCATCTCATTTCTCATCATTCGTATTTGTGGTTGTGCAGCTGTTGCCCGGGTTCCAAATGTAGTCCCCCGACTCAAGAGGTGGATCAAAGGCATCTGCAAACATATGTCATACTTCGAATGCTCTTGGCATAAGCTTTCGAAGGGCCGATGGGAGGCCCGTTCTCATGGTAAGTTTCTCCTCTGAATAGCTATTACTGTGCTTTTAACTCACATCATACTGACCTTTATTCTTTCTTTTAGGAAGATTAGGAAGTGTCATTATCCGTTGATCCCTCTGTAACCGGTTAACCCAGAGCTACCATAGGTGAATAGAAGAAGAGGAACAGAAAACCCTCAGGCTCCCCAGGTCTCGAGGTGAAGCCAAAAAAGAGGGTGGCACGTAAGCCCAAGAAGAGTACCAACTCCCGAGTGCCGGGTCCCAGATTCCGATTCACTTCTCCTGCTCAGGGACGAGTCGGAAAAAGATGACTTTTTTGTTGCCCACGGATCGACCCCTCTCGGGGAGCATGCGGCGACTGAGGAGAAGAGCCTTGAGGTCGGCCCCCTCCCAGTCCGAGGGTTCAAAGTTGAGATGGAGGCCGCGACCTCTCAAGCAACTTCTCCTACCTTGAAGGAGGCTACCGGTGTGATTGACATCGTTGAGACGCCCTCCTACACTAATTCTATGCTCGAGGAGGCCCAAGAGGGAAATGAGAAATCAAGTGAAGGAGCACAAGGTATGGATGACCCCCTCCGTTCCTTCTTTGATGGCATGGACATGTCCAATTCAGGCAATTTTACCAGGATGGGCAACTTGGAGGTCCCGAAGAAGGACGTGCTTTTGGAAGCCGGCGGGCAGAGTTCGAGCCCAAAATTAGTTAATTAGTTATTCGCTCCGAGTGTGGACCCCGGTCGCAAGAGATCGGTTATTCTTGCTGTCCCGGAGGATGCTGAGGTTCTATCCGCTCCCATGGGCATAGCCAGCTACCTCCGATGCCCGGTGATCGAAGAGGACCAGGTAAAAATGAATGAGGTGGGTGTGTCGTGTCTTTTTAATGAGGCGCAACAGGCGTTGAACCGGGTAAGGCATCATTACATCCTCTTGAATTTCACTCAGGTTTTAATATCTCTCACGACTTTCGTTGTTTTGCAGGCCTCGGTACTTCATCACGAGAGCTTTCTTCGGTACCATTCCGAGGTCAACCAGCTCGAGTTCGAGCTTAAGGACTAGGCTTGAAAGAAGGATATATACAAGCTCCTCAACGAGCAACAAGACGGGTCCATCAAGGACCTTTAGGCCAAGCTGGATAGGGCTCAGAAGGAACCTTCGACCCTGAGGCAGGAACATGCCGACCTTGTTGAAAAGGTAAAGATCTTTGAAGTTAGAAACGAGGAACTAGTCGTAGTGGCTAACGACAAAACCTCGTAGGTTCAACAGAAGATCGACCAGATCGACCAACTCCAAATCGAGATGAATGAGATCCAAGCCATGGCCGATGTGTGGAAGAGCAAAATGGACCAACTTGCTTCGGATAAGGAAACCACCTAAGCAACGCTGGCATCGGTAGAGGTTCAACTTCGGGTGGTGAAAGAGAAAGCTAACAATCATTCCCAACTTAATGAGGATCTCCAAGCACAACTAAGCTCGGCTGTCGCAAAACGTGACACCCTCAGTAGCGAGTACGAAGCAATAAAGTCCAAGTTGGACATAACCTCCTCCGATGCCGAAGAGATGGTGGCCCAGTACAAGGCCGATGTTGAGGCTACCGAGACCCGCCTGAAGACGAAGGCTAGATATATGAGGCAGTTGTCTCGAAGAGAGACCCACAAAGGGATTCACGCCCTAGGCTTTGACCTGTCAACCGAGATCGAGGGACCAATAAAGCTTGAAGCCGAGACAAAGAAACTTTCTAATCCTGAATGTGCCGAATGCTCCAAGGGTTCTATAGGATCCGAAGGCTCCGACGGTTCTGGCGACGAGTCGGGCCCCAGTGAAGATCACACATGAATTCCTTAGAACTTTTTTTGTTTTTGTCTTATGTATGTTTTTTGTTTATTTTGAGGCTGTTTTTGTTGGGCCTTTGTAAATACATTCCGGAATATATAAAATTTCCCTTTCTGGAAATTTCGAGTCTCTACTGTTTTAGCATCTTTTCATAATTTCTATTCTTGCAAATATTTCTAACACCTTAGCATAAAATGTAGTAATAAGTCTTTCATTTTTCAGAGGTCCGAACAGAGCCTGACTTCAATGCGACTTTATTTGCTTGAGGCTTTGAAAACTCGGTGTGATCTAAAGTTTTCCCAAGATGCTTAAGTGATTTTAGACGATGCTTTTGCCGAGGGTAACCTTTTCATAGGTTTTGAATTTTTATAAAGGCCTTATGTTCTGATTACGAGCTTCGGACGTCTCCGAACCGTTTTTTAGGGTGGCCGTAGCCTTTTTTGCTTAGGCACTATCTAATAGGGTTTGTGCCTTCGGGATTTAGTAACCCGAGTTACCCGAACGTTTTTCGGATGACAGTCCCCGATTAGGGGTATCCCTTGGGCTCGATGGTCCAAGAATAGGGGTAGCCCACGAGTACTTAGGATCTATGTTTTAAGATGCAAAAATGCGTAATAGCAAGGTGGGAACTTTCTTTCATCTCTATGTGCAAAGTACATGATCGAAAGCGTGTAAAAGATTGTATCATGACTAAGGTGGCCTATGTGGGCATAGTTCACTTGACCGTTTAGCCCTTACAATAAATCCTAACCACCGAGCCTAAGCTATTCAAGTACAAAGTTTCCTTCTTTCCTTGCTAAAAACTATAACCCGAGGGTGATGGCCCCCATTGAATCCGATTTAAGACCGGCCTTCAAATCTAAGTTAGCACGATTTACTGTTGCCTAATTAAAAACCTTGCCGAAAAACTCATTTGGGACAAAACCGGTTCAAGGAAAAAGAGTGCAACGCGTGCTTTCAGACCTGATAGTCAGATTCTCGCTTGACCATTGCATGCAAGTGTTAGTCCGATTCATAATATTATAAAAAGTAAATGAGATCATTCCTTAGTAGTAGTACCGCTTTAAGTTTGTCACGTTTCAGTTGTTCGGTAGCTGTACACTGTTTCCTGCTTCGAGTTTGTACGAGCCTTTGCCGGTAATTCCGATGACTCGATATGGTCCTTCCCAATTCGGTCCCAACTTCCCTTACTTCGGGTTTCGGGTATGTAGTGTTACTTTTCTTAACACCAAGTCCCCGATATTGGAGTATCAGAGGTTGGCTCTTTGGTTATAGTATCTTTCTATTCGCTATTTCTGGGCGGCCAACTGGACTAGGGCGGCCTCACTCCTTTCATCCAATAGTTCTAGGCTCGTGCTCATGGCCTCATATGCGATTCTTTAGTCGCATATCGAAACCTGAGCCGCGGTTCTCCCACTTCTATTGGTATTAATGTTTCGGCACCGTAGACCAATGAAAACGGGATGGCCCCGGTACTACACTTCGAAGCTGTACGATATGCCTTCAAGACTTCAGACAAAATTTCCTTCCATTTTCCTTTGGCATCGGTCAACCTCATTTTTAGGTTTTGAAGTATGATCTTATTTATAGATTCCGCTTGTCCATTCCCGCTAGGGTGATAGAGTGTCGATAGTATCTTTTTAATTTTGTGGTCTTCAAAAACCTTGTTTACCTTGCTGCCGATGAATTGCTTCCCATTATCACACACGATCTCGAGCGGTATCCCGAACCGACATATTATGTGGTCCCAAATGAAGCCAATGACTTTTTTTCCCGGACTTTCTCTAACGCTTGAGCTTCGACCCATTTAGAAAAATAACCGGTCATAAACAATATGAATTGAGCCTTCCCAGGTGCCAAAGACAGGGGACCGACGATGTCCTGTCACCTATTTCAAGAACGGCCATGGGGACAAGGCCGAATGGAGTAGCTCTCTGGGTTGATGGATCATCGGTCTCTGACAACCGTCACATCTTCGTACAAAGTCCTTTGTATCTTTCTCCATGTAGATCCAGTAATAACTGGCCTTGATTAGTTTTTGAACCAAAGATTTGGCCCCTGAATGGTTCCCGCAAGTGCCTTTGTGAACTTCTTTCAAGACATATTCGGTATCTCCCAGCCCCAAGCATATGGCGAGTGGGCCGTCGAATGTTCTTCTGAACATAGTCCCTACGGGCAAGCTAAACCTGGACGCCTTCGTGCGCAGAGCTTTCGATTCTTTAGGATCTGAGGGCAACTTCCCAGTCTTCAAATAATCTATGTATTCGTTCCTCCAATCCCAAGTTAAACTTGTTGAGTTTACTTCAGCATGGACTTCTTCCACCATCGAATTCATGAGTTGTGTGACTATTCCCGAACTGAATTCATCGTCATCAACCGATCATCCCAGGTTAGCTAGGGCATCGACCTCGTTATTTTGATCTCGAGGCATGTGTTGCAGGTTCCATTCCTTGAATTGATGCATCATTACCTGCAACTTGTCTAAATACCCTCGCATCCATTCTTCTTTTACTTCGAACGTTCCATTGACTTGATTTACCATAAGGAGGGAATCGCACTTAGCTTTGACCACCTCGTCCCCAAGGTTTTTACCCAATTCGATACATGCAATCATGGACTCATACCCGGCCTCGTTGTTAGTCAATTTCACAGTTCTAATAGATTACCTAACTATGTTACCCGTAAGTAGTTTCAGCATGATGCCCAGCCCGTACCCCTTTGCGTTCGAAGCACCGTCCGTAAAAAAGGTCCAAACTCCCGAGGTAATCCCCAAGGTTAATAATAGTTCCCTTTCGACTTCGGGTATTATGGCTGGTGTAAAGTCGGCTACGAAGTCTGCCAAAATTTGTGATTTGATGGCGGTTCGGGGCCGATACCCGATATCATACTCATTAATTTCGCCTACCTATTTGGCCAACCGGCATGAGAGCTCGAGTTTATGCATGATGTTCCTCAGTGGGTAAGAGGTTACGACACATACCGTATGGCATTGTAAGTATGGTTTTAATTTTTTTGGGGCGATTAGCAAAGCGAGCGCCAATTTTTCCAGGTGAGGATACCTTATTTCGGCCTCGCCTAGAGTTATACTAACATAGTAAACAGGAAATTGTATACCTTCCTCTTCCCGGACTAAGACTCCACTTACCGCCACCTCGTATACCACAAAGTAAAGGTATAATTGCGCATCCGCCTTAGGAGTATGGAGCAGGGGTGGACTTAAAAGGTACTCCGGGGTCCAAAAGAAGTTACTCTTCTTCTTCAATAGTGAGAAGAACCGATGGATTTTGTCAGAGGACCTCATATGAACCTACCCAGAGTGGTTATACGCCCCGTTAGCCTCTGAACGACCTTGACACTTTCCACCACGGTGATGTATTCTATAGATTTTATTTTATCGGGATTGATATCGATCCCCCGATTGGACACCATGAACCCAAGGAAGTTTTTGGATCCGACCCCAAATGTGGATTTTTCTGGGTTCAGTTTCATATTATATCTCCTCAATATGCCAATGGTTTCCTGTAAATGTTTCAAATAGTCCTCTGCTCGCAGGGATTTGACTAATATGTTGTCAATATAAACCTCCATTAATTTTCTTATTTGTTCTTTGAACATCCGGTTTACTAGGCGTTGATAAGTGGCTCCGACATTTTTTAACCCGAACAACATTACGTTATAACAATAGGTGTCGAATTTAGTGATGAAAGAAGTCTTTTCTTGATCGCTCGGGTCCATCCGGATTTGGTTGTACTTGGAATAGGCATCGAGAAAGCTGAGTATCTCATGCCCGGCCGTCGCATCGATCAAGCGATCAATGTTAGGCAAAGGAAAAGAGTCCTTAGGCCATGCCTTGTTCAAGTCTTTGTAATCTATGCACATTCTTAATTTATTCTCTTTTTTAGGCACTACTTCTACATTAGCTAACCAGTCCGGGTATTTAACTTTCCAAATATAACCTATTTTAAGGAGTTTAGATACCTCATTTTTGATGAATGCATGTTTGACTACGGACTGAGGCCTCCTTTTCTGTTTAACCGGGTGGAACTTCGAATCCAAACACAACTTATGAGTGATTATCTCCGGCGTGAAATCTGTCACATCAAGATGGGACCAAGAGAATCAATCTATGTTAGATATTAGGAATTCAATGAGTTTTTTCCTGAGCTCGGGAGTTAACCCCGTGCCTAGGTATACCTACTGATCGGGAAAATGTCCAATCAATATTACTTGCTCCAGATCTTTGACCGTTGATTTGGTGGCATCGGAATCATCAAGGGCGATGAACGATCTAGGGACTCCATAATCGTCATCCTCGCCTGCTCCCCGCTCCTCCGATTCGGTTGGGGCCGGCATCGGCGATTGCTATTTAGTTTCTTCCTTCCTAACCGGCTCCGTGTTTTTTGATGTTGAGAGCATGGGCACCGGGATCACCTCGTTGTTTGCGAACATTTCTTTTACAGCCGATTACTCTCCGTAAACCATCTTGATTCCTCCCGACGTGGGGAATTTCAGTGCCTGGTAATGTCGAGGGTACTACCCTCATGTTGTGAACCCAAGGCCTTCCGAATAAGGTTTTATACCTCATGTCCCATTTGATCACGTAGAATTTGGTATCTTGCATCGTCCCAACGGTATTTACGGGAAAAGTTATTTCCCCTTTGGTAGTTTTGCATGCCATGTTAAAACCGTTCAGCACTAGGACCGCCGGCACTATTTGATCTTATAGCCCCAACAATTCTACGACCCTCGATCTGATGATGTTGGCTGGGCTGCCCGGATAAATAAACACACGTTTGACCCAGTATTTGCTTATAAGTACAGATATCAGCAACGCATAATTGGAGTGCAAACTATGACTAAAACACGGGATTCTATTCTACTATCAACACCCAGCACTTAGACCATTACTCGTCCTCGAGAATTCAAAATGCACTTCACATAGAGACGACCTTCTTATCAGATAACTTCCCTAATGCATCATGCCAAGAATATTTAAAGCAAACTATACACCCTATCATAATATCCTAGCCTCAAAACGCGACTCAAAAGCACCACGTATTTTTCAAAAATCCGCTCACTTACTCAAACATGGAGGCAAAAGATATTACCTTTCCTTGGCAAATCATGTGCACTCACACCAAATATAGAGAGTAGCCCCACACACAATAAAATTCAAAAACAAATAGAAACTCAAGATAGAAAGAATTCACTCACTTTCAGGAATAAAATTTATGCGCCACAGAGAATGTACCATAGGCTTGCCAGTAGTGTAATACTCTACTAATTGAGCTCATTCTGTCAAGGATCAAATATGACTTTATTTTGGGGTTAATGTAGGCTGCAGGATGGGTAGGATACATTTGGATATAGTGACTACACTTTCTTAAGCACATTAATACATATACATTAATAATTTAAACTCCACACTTGTGTTGAACCAAAACCCAACCTTCACAACATATTAACACCAAGCTCCCAATTTCTTTAAGCATAGACAAAGCAAGATTTACCACTAGCAAGGAATAATTTTTTTTATAATATATACAAGCACAAAATATTTTTCCCTTTTTTCTAGATTCCGATTTTCTCTTCTTCGTTTTTCAATTCCCTACAAGTGTCTCTCACAATTGTTTTTCAAACAGTGCACCTTTCTCCTTTTCTATAGTTCCACTCAAAAACCCAACCATACATTTACTTAGCTTTTAACAAGCTCATAACAAATTCATGTGCTCAAGAGAGGTAGAAGGTTCAAACAAATGGTCAATTCAAACAAAATGAATCAGGTTTGTAGTGTGGTTGTCAAAGAAATATGAATACAGGATCAACGGGGATAACTAAGATGCACATTAATTTGATGGATAAAAACATATACCTGGCTCAATAAAGAAATGACTATATTACTTCCTAGACTGAACAAGACTATTATTTCGCTTTGTAAACACACAGGGCAAGTTCTAGACATCAACCGACATGCATAGAATATCACAATATCTCACACACACATTGGCACATAAATCACTTAGGACCGGATAAATCCCGACTCTCTAGTCAAAGCAGTTAAGCAAAGTCACAATCAAACAATTTAAGGTAATTTTCTAAGAGTCAAGAACTGAGCCTAAGCATCACAAATAAGACACTCACTGCTCTCACGACAAAACAAGGTCAAGGAAAGTCATCTTCATTTAATACATAGCACAAGACTTTACTACTTCTACTAAAAGAAAAACTAACTACACCTGGTTAAACAAAAACCGTTGTAAAAGAACTGCGACACAAATAAAAACCAAGGGAGAATTATTACACTACCTAAGAAAAATAAAATATATATTTTTTCTTCAACTTTAATCCCTTAAGAAGATAGCCGAGGAAATCCATCGTCGGAAAAATTTAAAAAAAAACAAATCAATCAAAAGAAACGATTACAAACACACATATACATATATACATTCCCCACCCCATACTTTAAATTGTGGCATGTCCCCATGACAGACAAATAAAAAGTAAGAGGCAAAGGAAACTTCTCTAATTCATCTAGCCAGGGTCTGAATCGAAGTCGGGATCTCCTTTGCACACCCGACCTAGTGCAGACATCCATACTAAGAGCTTTTTTTTCGCCTGATTTGGGTACATCCCACACTTATCAGCTTCACTCTTTCCAATTTGTTCTTTCATGGCCCCCATTTCTCCTTCCATTTTGAAGATCAACCTTTCATCCCCCACGCTGAGCATGGGCAGCCTTTCCTAAATATCTAGAATTGCTCTGCTCGTAGCCAAGAAGGGTCTTCCTAAAATCAGCAGGACCTCCCTATTCTCCTCCATGTTCACCACAAGGAAGTCCACCGAGAACACAAATTTGTCCACCCGAACTAGCACATCCTCCACTATTGCTTCCGGTATGATTGTGGTTTGATCTGCCAGCTGCAAAGACACAGGTACCGACCTGATCTCTCCAATATCTCCCTCCAATTTCTTGAAAATAGACAAAGTCATAATATTAATGGAAGCACCTGAATCACACAAAGATTTTACAAATTTAGTACTCCCTAAAGATCAAGGTATAGTAAAACTCCCTGGATCTCCACATGTTTTAGGGAGCTTATTCTGCAAGATGGCACTACAATGCTCTGTGAGCTTGACCACCGATGTCTCTTCCACTTTCCGTTTCTTGGACAATATCTCCTTCATGAATTTAGCATAAGCTGGCATCTGTGAAAGCACCTCTGTGAAAGGTATATTCACATGCACCCGCTTGAACATTTCTAAAAAGCGCTCGAATTGTTTGTCTAACCTTTGTTTTCGTTGCTTCTGGGGAAAAGGTAGAGCATGCATGTATTTGCTCTCTTCAGTCTTATTATTTGTTGCGTTATAATCCTTCTTCTTTTTCTGAGATCTAGTCTTCCCCTTCTTATTCAGACCATCATCTACCATTCCTGCACCTTTTTGAATGTTATCATTCTTATGCTCTACCACAATCTCCACATGTCTTTCAATCGGCTCATCATTTTGCTTTGCTATAGGATCCTCCAACTCGTGACCACTCCTCAAAGATACTATATTTAGTGCCTCTTTTGGATTTCTTTCAGTATCAGTAGGGACTTTCCCTGGAACCCTCTTAGACAATAGAGTAGCTAGTTGCCCAACCTGTCTTTCCAGGTTTCGAAAAGTTGTGCCCAGTTATTTGATAGCTCCACCATGTTCTCGTATAGCTAAGCTATGGGCAAGCCTCTTATTTGTCTTAATAATAAAGGCCATAATTAGATCTTCCATGCTAGACTAATTAGACTGTGGAAGCTGATATTGCTGGTTTGGAAAACCTGGAGCTCCTGGTCCCTAGGGTCTGGAGTTATTCTGCTGCCATGAATTCAGGCTACCACTTGGTAAGTTCCAAGAAAGACCCAGGTGCCTCTGTCCCGTAGGATTGAAATTATTACCACTTGGCAGTTGTCTCTATCAAAGCTTCCCACGACATTTACCACTTCATCAACAGCTAAGGCCTGACACTCATGCGTTGGATGACCCATTCCACAGGGTGATTGTTGGTTCTAAACCTTGGCTAATGTCAACTTTCTTATCTCTTTGGCCATAAAATCTAGTTAGGCTTGTATTGTTGTGTTAGAGTCTACTTGATGAACCCCAACTGATCTTTTTCTATCATTAATCTCAGCAGGCCACTGGTTAGCATCTTCAGAGATTTTATCAAGAATTGCACCAATCTCTTTAGGAGTTTTCTTTATCAAAGGACCTCCAACTACAGTGTTCAGAGTTCGTCGTGAGGGAGGTGTCAATCCATCCCAAAAAGTCTTGGAGTTGCATCCACAATTAAATCCCATTATGCTGACACTTCCTTATTATCTCCTTGAATATTTTCCAGGCCTCAAAAACTGTTTCAGTGTTCGTTTGGCGCAAGTTGTGAATTTTCCTTCTCAATTTCACTATTTTTTCAGCTCAGAAGTATTTGTCAAGAAACTTTCTAGTCATATCTTCCCATGTCTTGATCGACCCCGTTGGTAAGCTACGAAGCCAATGCTTCACGTTATCCTTCAGTGAAAAAGGGAATGCCCTTAAGTAGACTGCATCTTTCGACACTCTGTTGTACTGGATGGTGTTCATGATTTCCTCAAAATCCATCAAGTCAGTGTTATGATCTTCATTCACCTTCCCTCTGAAGACACAATTGTTCTCGATAGTTTGAAGCAAGCCTTGCTTCAACTCGAAATTATTCGCTGCTACTGGCGGAGGTATGACACTGGACAGTCCCTGATTGTCGACTGGTCTGGCATAATCACCCAATGCTCTACCAGGCATGGGTACATCATTCTCGAATTGGTCTTCAATCAAGGGTCGATTTAAATTGAATCTTCAATCCCCATCATTGTCGACGGTCTTATCGGCAGCTCTACGGGCTGCCTCAGCTGCTATCCGTGCAACTTCCTGTCTCTGTTGTGCTGCGTCTGTTGCAGCTAAATCTACCTCATTGTCACCGTTATTAGCCATATGTTCTAGGGTTGAAGGTTGCCCTAAGTATTTTCCGGTGAGTTCTCTCTTTCCTCAACTGTCGCAGACTCTTTTCCACCTCTGGATTGTATGGAATCAATTCCTTTGAAGAAGATCGAGTCATACACCACGAACTTAACCTGTTGCCTGCACATGGAAGAGAAACCCGTGAAGAATAAAATAAAAATAAATTCCGGAATTAGCACCAAAATCTATTTTGAACACTATTGATTGCCAATCCCCGTCAACGACGCCAAAATTCAAAATTTGATGAGCGCAAAACACAACACGAAATTGATGCTCGCTAGTGAAAGCTAGTATAGTTTAATTATCGTCTCCACATGGATTGGGTTTAAATAATGCTCAAGTAATTTCTATCTTAACACTATTCAGGATGATCTAAACTTGATTTGTAATGATTATAAACTACGTTTAACTACTAAAATAAAGCAATTGACAATTGACAGTTGACACTAAGGAATTAGAGATTTGCAGAGTAGTTTCTTATAAATGCGAGAAATAAGGTTTTGACAGGATAGGTGCAAGATAGCTATTTGGGATGTAACTCTACTTAATTCACTCTAATGTTCTAATGATTCTAGCGAATTCACTCGATGATTAGTTCAAATGTGTAGTCAAGACTCCTCTCTCGATTAAATCTTAAATCTATGAGATGACCTAATATAAGCACTGTGAAGTATGCAAGCATGCGTTAATGGATTGGTCCTTAGGAAAACGTCTCTCGAATATTCCCCTAACTTGATTTAATCTACAATTCAACAAGCTCTTTCGATTACTTAAGAGAATCAATTAATTAAATCAAATAAAATAATGTAAAGATAATCACCAAGATATTCCTATTTCGATTAAATAACCTCACAAATAAATTTGCAATAATTCAGAACTCCGTAAACGAATTCAAGCACGAACTAGAGTTAAAATCCACAAATATTTATCAGACCACCATATCCGTCAAACCCTAAGGGAAATTACTCCATAGTCATCGAGGAAGTCATCACAATTATAATTGAAGAATAAGAAAGCATTAATTTAACTTTACAATCCAAAATCTCGTATTGAATCTATGGAAAGATGATGGAATCCCGTGTCTTCTAGCCTCCAATGCTCTCCCAAAGGTTACAAGGTCAAAAGTCCCTTCAAAAATGTCCTTTTGGTGTATTTATACCATGTAGGAGTGGGCTCAGGTGAAATTGCCTTTTCCTAGCCGAAATAGGACAAATACTCTAAGAAAAGTACTTAGGCGCGCCGCCCTATTCGGGGCGCTTGTGGGGAAATTCAAAGAGCAAGTTGTGACAGACAGCAATAAAATGTATTGTCGCACCGCCTCATGTGCTGCAACAATGAACGTTTTCCAGAGTTTTTCGTTTGTTTCGCATTTTGACATCCAGACTTGGCTTCCCACCTTCGAACGCGGTCCCGGTTTGGTTCCTTGAGCTTATACTCAGACTTCAAAGCTCCAACTTGTTCATTTTAGCTCCCAAATATCTTTTTAACTCTAAATCACTTCCTACAAGGCATAAAACATATAATAAGTGCAATACACTAACAGTCATGCTCAAACACAAGTAAAATGCAGTAATTATAGTGCAAATTATGAATAAAATACGTGATTCTAGCCTACCATCAACACTCCACACTTAAACTATTGCTCGTCCTCGAGCAATCAAATTACACTTCACATAGAGACGACCTTCTTATCAGACAACTTCCCTAACACATCATGCCAAGAATATTTAAAATAGACTAAACACCCAATCATAACATCCTAACCTCAAGACGACTCAAAAGCACCACGCGTTTTTCACAACATGCTCACTTATTATAATACAGAGGTCAAAGAATTCACCTTACCTTCGCAAATCATGTGCGCTCATACAAATATTAGAGAGTAGTTCCACACACAATAAAATTCAAGAACAATTAGGAACTAAAGATAGAAAGAATTCACTCACTCTTAGAATTAAGATTCACATGCCACAGAAGACGTACCATAGGCTTGCTCGTAGTGTAACACTCTACTAATTGAGCTCATTCTGTCAAGGATCAAGTAGGACTTTATTTGGTTGTAATATAGGCTGTAGGACGGGTAGAATAGATTTGGATATAGTGACTACACCTCCCTGAGCTCTTTAATACATGTACATTAACAATTCAAACCCCACACTTATGTTGAACCAAACCCCAACCTTCATTCATAATAGCATCAAGTTCCCAATATCTTTAAGCACAAATAAGATGAGAACTACCACTAACATTGAATCCATTTTTTTTCTTTTCAAAGTTCTGTTTTTTTTCTTTTCTATTTTTTTATTCCAATTCTCTACAAGTGACTCTCACAATTTTCCAAACAGTGCACCTTTATCTTTTTTCTATAGTTCCACTGACAACCCGACCATACCTCACTTAGTTTTTTACAAGCTCATATAAATTCAAATGCTCACGAGAGATAAAAAGGTTCAAATTGATAGACAATTCAAACAAAGTGGTCAAGCTTGTAGTGTAGTTGCCTAAGAAATAAGATTTCAGGCTCAACGAGGCTAACTAAGATACATCATAATTAGGTAGGTAAAAACATATATCTGGCTTCACAAAGAAATGCCTATATCACTTCTAGACTGAACAAGACTATTATTTCACTTTGCAAACACATGGGGCAAGTTATAGATATCAACAGACAAGCACAGAATATCACAAAACCTCACACACACATTGGCACATAACTCACTTAGGATCAGATCTATCCCGACTCTCTAGTCAAAGCAATTAAGCAAAGTTACAATCACATAATTTAAGGTACTTATTTAAGAGTCAAGAGCTGAGTCTAGGCATCACAAATAAAGCACTCATTGCTCTCAAGGCATAACAAAGTCAAGGAAAGTCATCTCCAATTAACACCTAGTACAAGACTTTACTACTCCTACTAAAAGAAAAAATAACTATACCCGGTTCAAGTAAAATCCGTGGAAAAAAACCGCGACATAACGAAAAACCAAGGGGGGATTGTTACACTACCTAACAAAACAATACAAATAAATGGCTAAAGTTTTCTTTCTTAGACTTTAATCCCTCAAGAAGACAGCCGAGGAAATCCATTGTCGGGAAAAGTATAAAAAAAATATTAAATCAAAAGAGACGACTACAAACACACATCTACATATATACATTCCCCACCCCACATTTTAAAATATGGCATGCTCCCATGACACACAAATAAAAAGCAAGAGGTAAATAAAACTTCCCTGATTCATCTAGTAGGGGTCTGAATTGAAATCGGGATCTCCTTTGCACGCCCGACCCAGTGCACACATCCATGTTGAGAGCTTCTTTTCCGCCTTCTTTGGGTACACCCCACACTTATCAGCTTCACTCATTTTGATTTGCTCTTTCAGGGTCCCCTTTCTCCTTTCATTTTGAAGATCAACCTTTCATCCCCCACTCTGAGCATGAGCTGCCTTTCCTGAATATCTAGAATTGCTCTGCCCGTAGCCAAGAAGGGTCTTCCTAAAATCAGAGGGACCTCCTTATTTTCCTCCATGTTTATCACAATTAAGTTCACATGGAACACAAATTTGTCTACTCGAACTAGCACATCTTTCACTATTCCTTCAGGTATGATTGTGGTCTGATCCTCTAGTTATAAGGACACAAGTATCGACCTGATCTCTCCAATCTCTCCCTCCAATTTCCTGAAAATAGATAGAGGCATAAGATTAATGGAAGCACCTAATCACATAAAGATTTTTTAAATTTAGTACTTCCTAAAGAGCAAGGTATAGTAAAACTCCATTGGTCTCCACATTTTTTAGGGAGCTTATTTTGCAAGATGGCACTACAATGCTCTGTCAGCTTAACAACCGATGTCTCTTCCACTTTCAGCTTCTTGGACAATATCTCCTTCATGAATGTAGCATAAGCTGGCATTTGTAAAAGAACCTATGTGAAAGGTATATTCACATGCATCTGCTTGAGCACTTCTAAAAAGCGCCCGAATCGTTTATCCAGCTTTTCTCTTCTTTGTTTTTTGGGGGAAAGGTAGAGCAGGCATGTATTTGCTCTCTTCAGTCTCATTAATTATTGCATTATCATCTCTCTTCTTTTTCTGAGCTCTACTCTTTCCCTTCTTCTTCAGATCCTCATTTACCATCACTTCTCCTTCTTGAATGTTGTTATTTTTCTGCTGGCCCACAATCCCCACTTGTCTCTCAGTGAGCTCATCCTTTTGTTTTGCTATGGGATTATCCAACTTGTGCCCACACCTCAAAGACACTGCATTTATTATCTCTTTTGGATTTATTTCAGTATCAGCAGGGAGCGTTCCTGTAACCCTCTCAGACAATAAAGTAGCTAGTTGCTCAACCTGTCTTTCAAGGTTTCGAAAAGCTATGCCAAGTTCTTTGATAGCTGCACCATGTTATCGTATAGCTGAGCTATGAGTTTCAATCCTCTCATCTGTCTTAATAATAAAGGACTTCATCACATCTCCCATGCTAGACTGATTTGACTATGGAGGTTGATATTGCTGCCTCTGCTGATTTTGAAAGTTTGGAGCTCTTTGTCCCTAGGGTCTAGAGTTATTTCGCTACCATGAGTTCAACTACCACTTGGTGAATTCCAAGAAAATCCTAGATGCCTTTATCCCATAGGATTGAAATTGTTACCCCTCTTGTAGTTAATATATCAAAGCTTCCCACAACATTTACAACTTCATCTGCAGCTACGGTCTGACACTCATGTGTTGGATGACCTATTCCATAGAAATCACAAATCGGTGATGGTCGGCTCTGGACCTTGGATAAGCTCAACTTTCTTATCTCTTTGGCCATGGCGTCTAGTTAGGCTTGCACTATTATGTTAGAGTGTACTTGATGAACCCTAACTGATCTTTTTCTATCATTACTCTCAGCAGGCCACTGGTTAGCATCTTGAGAGATTTCATCAAGAATTGCACCAATCTCTTTAGGAATCTTCTTCATCAAAGGACCTCCAACTGCAGTGTTCAAAGTTCGTCATGAGGGAGGTGTCAGTCCATCCCAAAAAGTCTTGGAGTTTCATCCACAATTCAATCCCATTATGCTGACACTTCCTTACTATCTCATTGAATCTTTCCCAGGCCTCAAAAACTGTTTCAGTGTTCGTTTGGCAGAAGTTGTGAATTTCCCTTCTCAATTTCACTATTTTTGCAGCTCAGAAGTATTTGTCAAGTAACTTTCTAGTCATATCTTCCCATGTCCTGATCGACCCCGTTGGTAAGCTACGAAGCCAGTGCTTCATGCTATCCTTTAGGGAAAAAGGGAATGCCCTTAAGTAGACTGCATTTTTCGACACTCCATTGTACTGGAAGGTGTTCATGATTTCCTCAAAATCCATCAAGTCAGTTTTAGGATCTTCATTCACCTTCCCTCTGAAGACACAATTGTTCTCGATAGTTTGAAGCAAGCCTTGCTTCAACTTAAAATTATTCGCTGCTACTGGTGGAGGTCTGACACTGGATAGTCCTTGATTGTCGACTGGTCTGGCATAATCACCTAATGCTCTACCAGGCATGGGTACATCATTCTCGAAGTGGTCTTCAATCAAGGGTCGATTTAAATTGAATCTTCGATCCCCATCATCGTCGACGGTCTTATCGGCAACTCTACGGGTTGCCTCAGCTGCTATCCGTGCAACTTCTTGTCTCTGTTGTGTTGTGTCTCTTTCAACTAAATCCACCTCATTGTAACCGTTATTAGCCATATGTTCTAGGGTTAAAGGTTTCCCCAAGTAATTTTTGGTGAGTTCTCTCTTCCTCAACTATCGCAGACTCTTTTCCACCTCTGGATTGTATGGAATCAATTCCTTTGAAGAAGATCGAGTCATATACCACGAACTTAACTTGTTTCCTGCACATGGAAGAGAAACCCATGAAGAATAAAATAAAAATAAATTCCCGAATTAGCACCAAAAACTATTTTGAACATTATTGATTGCCAATCCCTGGCAACGACGGCAAAATTCAAAATTTGACGAGCGCAAAACACAACACGAAATTGATGGTCGCTAATGAAAGATAATATAGTTTAATTATCGTCTCCACAGGGATTGAATTTAAACAATGCTCAAGTAATTTCTAGCTTAACGCTATTCAGGATGATCAAAACGTAATTTGTAATGATTATAAACTGTGTTTAACAACTAAAATAAAGCAATTGATAATTGACACTAAGGAATTAGAGATTCGCAAAATGGTTTCTTAGAAATGCGAGGAATAAGGTTTTGACAAGATAGGTGCAAGATAGCTATTTGGGATGTAACTCTACTTAATTCACTCTAATGTTCTAATGATTCTTATGAATTCACTCGATGATTAGTTCAAACGTATAGTCAAGACTCCTCTCTCGATTAAATCTTAACTCTACGAGATGACCTAATATAAGCACTGTAAAGTATGCAAACATGCGTTAATGGATTGGTCCTTAGGAAAACGTCTCTCGAATATTCTCTTAACTTGATTTAATATACAATTCAACAAGCTCTTTCGATTACTTAAGAGAATCATTTAATTAAATCAAATAAAATAATACAAAGATAATCACAAAGATATTCCTCTTTCGATTAAATAACCTCACGAATAAAGTTGCAACAATTCAAAACTTCATAAACGAATTCAAGCACGAACTAGAGTAAAAATCCACAAATATTTATCAAACCACCATATCCGTCAAACCCTAAAGGAAATTACTCCATAGTCATGGAGGAAGTCATCACAATTATAATTGAAGAATAAGAAAGCATCAAACTAACTTTACAATCCAAACTCTCGTATTGAATCGATGGAAAGATGGTAGAATCCCGTGTCTTCTAGCCTTCAATGCTCTCCCAAAGGTTACAAGGTCAAAAGTCCCCGCAATGCCTCGCGCCGCCCCATGTGGGGCACTTCTGGGGAAGTTCAGAGAGCAAGTTCTGACAGACAACATCAAAATATACTATCGCGCCGCCCCACGCGGCGCAGGATTTATTGTTTTTTCCAGAGTGTTTTGTTTGTTTCACGTTTTGACATCCAGACTTGGCTCCCGATCCCCGAACGCGATCTCAGTTTAATCCCTTGGGCTTTTACTCAGACTTCAAAGCTCTAACTTGTCAATTTAGCTCCCGAATATCTTTTTAACTCGAAATAACTTCCTACAAGGTATAAACCACATAATAAATGTAATACACTAACATTCAAGCTCAAACATGAGTAAAATACAGTAATTAGAGTGCAAACTACGAGTAAAACAGTAATATAATCTCAGGTGTGCTTTTCCCTTGTGATCGACACTTTAGTGATTTTTATCACCGGCCCTTGAGGGACATCAAACCCTTTAATGATAATGTTGATGACGTGTTGAGGTTCCTCTAGTTCAGTCTCTTTGTTGGCGTCCCTGTTTCTGAAATGGTTTTTAGCTCGATCACTCAAAAATTCTCGCAAGTGTCCGTTTTTAAATAACCAAGCAACTTCTTCTCTCAATTGTCGGCAGTCCTCGGTCCTGTGGCCATGAGTGCCATGATACATACACATCGGGTTAGGATCTCTCTAGGTAGGATCAGACTGCAATGGTCGAGGCCACTTTATCTCTTTGATGCGCCCAATGGCAGATACAATGGTGGCTGCATCGATGTTGAAGTTATACTCTCATAATCTCGGAGCTTCCCTTCCCATGAGCGACTTTTGAACCAATATTTTCTCTTCAGGCCTCGGCTATTGGACGTTCAATTGTTTCCCCTTTCGTTCCTTATAGAGTTGCTCCCGGGCCCGTTTCCCCTTTGGTTTTGCAGCTGTGCTATCGCCTCCATATAAGCCTGTAGCATTTCGAAGATCAATCGTAGACTGACCCCGTAGCCTTCGCATTCGGGTGTTCCCTGCGCCGTTGGTCGGGCTCCTCTTTGATCGTTGTTTTCGAGGTCAGTAGGATGGTTGGCGTCGATGGCCACATGTGAGTTAGCATCGACTGGGTCCACGACTGGGACCCCATTGGGATTTGCAGGGGGCACCTCGTGGCTAGGCACCAGATTGTTGTTTTCGCCATGACGGCCAGATCCATCCTCAACGTTCAAGTGAGCGGATTGAGAATTTGACATTTTAATCTGACCTGAAATTGAGACCTTAAAGAACAAGTGTAAAATAAAGTGCGTTATGGAGATTTGTATCAAACCACCGCTATTATCCTTAGCCTCACGGTGGACGCCAAACTGTTTACCCTAAAAAATGGATAACAATTGAATTTATACGCGGTTTTGAGAGTATGTGGACTAATTCAATATAAGTGATCAATAACATTAAATAAGTGAATTAAAGATATAATAAATAATCAAACCAACTGTGATGTTATGTCCGAGCTCGTATATGTGCGTAGGTATTGTTCTGCCCTCGATTCGAAGCCAAATACTTATGAAGAACTATGAACAAAAATAAGAACTTTGAATAACTATAGAAGCAGAGAAAATAAGTGTATATTGGCTTGATATGCGCGTTACAGTGTGTCTATTAAATAATAAACTTTCCCTTCATATAGTAGGGGAGTTTTAACCTAAGTACAATTCTAAGAAAGGTAAAAATCTTCTTTTTCATTGATTACTGATTCACTGTTGATACGGGCCGAGATCCACACCGTGATATCCGGTTGGGCGCGGACATCACGGCCCTTCGTTAGTCGTGTACAACCGTTTGGTTATGCCTTAGGAGGTCTTGGAGCCCGAACCGGACTCGGGGGGCATTGTCTTGATGGCCCTGGTGGTAAGTGCTTTGTTTGGGCCTTAGTACAAGAGGTTCTTAGCTTCGATCTCGATTTCATGTAGTTATGTCCTTATTTTGTTTGCCCTACCGGGAAATCGGGGTGCTCACTAGCCTCGGTTTTACCCGTATACAGTTATGTCTCCAATAAAATATAAATAACATATTAATTTTTTTTATTATCGCAAATCAATAAATGTAGAGATGTTTGAGTAAGACTGCTATAGAGAAATAATTTTACAAAGAGTATACCTTTATAATAATGGATATAATATAAAATATTAATTAAAGAAATTGGTATTTATTAGTAAAATATTGTTATTAAGAGTGACCTTAGACTAAACCTACCCTTACGACAACAGAGGAAGATATAAATATATAGAAGAGCTTTAAATACTATGAATTAGCTAAGGTTATCATTTGTCTTTAGAAATCTTATTCAAATTATTATTATACAAATTAATATCTACTCTGATACATGGACAGAAGAAAAGATCCTAAAGATTGAAGCTGTAAGACTGAATCGCGCTTCCAAACTTTTTACTTTAAAGAGAAGAAGGGACACCTTTTGTTAAGTGTATTTTGGTTCGGTGAATGTACTACAGTGCTATGTTTGCTGAAGTAGGTAATGTAAATTCTCTAAAAGGCATTTGAAACAGTGTTAGTATCAATTTATATTTTCCTGTTTCTCAAAAAGAAAAAAGACAAAAAAAACTTTGAAGAGCCTCTTTTCTCCGCCAACGGCTAACCTTAGTTGAACTTCGTCCTTAATCCTTAATTAAACAAACTTATGCAGCCTATTATTCATTATTTTTATATGGACCAATTTCTTTCAAATGATAAAACTCATAAAATATCCATTAACCCAGTGTATATTAGCTAGGATAGATTTGACGAGAACATTTGGTCGGTGCTGACAGTTTATAACATTAGCGGGTTATAAGCTTATTTTTATTAACGCTCGTATCTCGAGATATTAAACTAAAACTAACACGAGTAAAAAAAAAAAGCTTTCTACACCGGCTATGAATGTTTAGATTAATATCTCTGCTCTTGCAACATTAATATCTTTAGTCTGGAGAATTAAACAAAACACGGTCCTTTGATAAAATAAACAATCAGATGGACAAAGCATATGCTAAGAAGATCAAATTGTATCTTTCTTGGGGTGTCAACTTTTTAAAAAATAATTAATTAAATTTATTTATTTCTTCTCCTCCTTCCTCTTCTTGTACTTTAACTCTTAGAACTACAACTATCAAAAGGAAGGGTTTTTGAAGACCAGCCCACTGATTTTTGAAGAAAATGGAATAAAGAAATAAAGCTCCTTGTGACTTAGAGGCTAGAGCTCAGTCCTCGCTGTTTATTGGATCAAAATCATGTGCTCTCCTAAAAGGTCGCTGAGCCTTCTTATTTTTGACTTAAATTAATCCCAGTTTATTTTAGTCCTCACATTTAGTTAAAAAATATTAGTTGTTCTCTTTGTCCTTCTCCCTCTTTCTCTCTCTTCTTCATTCTTTTTTTCTTTTTACAATGATATCCCTACACATGAAATAGAACATCTTAGAAGCTTACAAAATTTAATATTAAGGAGAAAGAACGTTAGTTTGTATTTTAATAATGATCTTTGGGTAGGTAAAAAGAAGGAAAATACCATCTATATCCATTTACACGTAGCTTATTACAAAAATTGTCTAATTCATAAAATATTATCAATATTAGCCATTTAGCTATTTGTAGAAAAAAAAGGTCAATTTTTTTTTTTTGAGTGAGTGTTATTAGAATAGATTGGGTATATCTTAAGGAGCTTGAATCTAAGTTTTGGGATGATTTGGTGGAGTTTTGAAATGGTTTGAATTGAAAATTTGAAGTAGAAGATGAACATGAAAAAAATGATAGGTGTATCACACTCTGTATCATCTATGTATCACATGTATATCCATGTATATATGCGTATGAGATACATGCGTGATACATGTGTCGCAGAAAAAAAAATTTAAACTCGATTTTCACTACGAATTTTGATACCAAATCAGTCCAAATCACCTTCAATTTTTCTCAAATTTTACATATTGACTCATCTATATGTTTTCAATGAATCTCAACTATACCCATTGAAAAAGGTCATTTCTGCCTTAGATTTTTGGATTTTTTTTTTTTTTTTTTTTTTTTTTTTTTTTTTTTGTATTTCATCACTTTATTTGCTACCCCATTCATGAAATTTCATTCCCGTCTTGTATCTAATGTTGCTAATCACGCTAGAAAGTATGGAAGGAGATCCTTGTGTGTGATTCTTAGAGAAAAAGAACCTTATTTCTTTGGGTTTTTAATTTTTATATATACTTGGCTAGTTTTGATAAGTCTATAATTAATGGAAAGAGTTTGATAAGTTGAGATTTTTTTGGGACATTTATGTAAGATTCCCTGAAAAGAAAGGTGGTCCGGTCCGAATGGTCATTTACCGATGCACTACCGCTGTTATACTTTCTTTAGACTTGCACATACAAAGTATTATTTTCATGAAAATTAAGTCCATCAAACTTATTAATATCGTTTAATCAGTGTATAATTTATGTATATTACTAGAAAAAATAAACAATGAATATCACTAGTTATTTGTATAAAAATCTTTTTACTTTTAGTCCTCACATTTACTCACGCATGATATCGTTTCATTTGCATTTTATTAATTAACGAAGATTTCAGGTTAATTTCACTAATGGTCATTCAACTTATCATTTATTTCACAAAAGTCACTTATTTATTTTTCATCACTTAAGAGTCACTCAACTTTACATTTGTAACTTAAAAGTCATTCTAGTTCAAAACCTATAAAATATCCAATAAAACATATGACATGACATTACATTTAATTAAAAAATCTAACAAATATTGCCACATAAGCTTAAATAGACCATATCTAATTTAGACCCATTTCTTCATCATCCCGATTTCGGTCGATTTTTTGAATATTAGTTTTAATTTATTTTATATGAAAAACCGACCGATTTCGGTCGGTTTCTTAAAAAATAAATTTCGCGGGATTCTAAAATAGTTTCCCGTATTTTTGCGCCAAAAAAAGTTTCGTAAAAATAAAAATAAAAAAATATATTTTGGAAAACCAACCAACTTCAATCGGATGGCCGCGATCGGTTTTGGCCGAATTTTTAGTAGTGAACTTCTACTATGTAATTTCATTGTGGGTGTTTCTTACCAATATTTTGACTTTAATGGAATAGTAATTTGTGAATATAGGTTCGTATTAGTTTGTTGTTCTTGTCTGTAAGTGATACATTTATATGTTATGTGAGATTGAGGTCGGTCGATTTTCCAAAATATTTTAATTTTTAATTTTTTTTTACGAAACCGACCGACTTCGGTCGATTTTTTTTTTAGCGCAAAAATGAGGAAAACTATTTTAGAATCCCGCAAAATTTATTTTTTAAGAAATTGACTGAAATCGGTCGTTTTTTCATATAAAATAAATTAAAACTAATATTCAAAAAACCGATCGAAATCGGGCCGAGGAAGAAATGGGTCTAGCTTAGATATGGTCTATTTAAGCTTATGTGGTATTATTTTTAGAATTTTTAATTAAATGTAATGTCATGTCATATTGTTTATTGGATATTTTATAGGTTTTGAACTAGAATAACTTTTAAGTTACAAATATAAAGTTAAGTGACTTTTAAGTGATGAAAAATAGATAAGTGACTTTTGTGAAATAAATGATAAGTTGAATGACCATGAATGAAATTAACACCGAAGATTTCTTTCAATGATGATAGCTAAGATTGATTTGTAATTTCATTACTTGGTGATTAATATAATGTTTAGTTACCAAAAAAGAAAAAGATTTCTTTCAAATTTGGAGTTTGAAGGGGAAAAACTAACTAAAAAACGAAATTTTCATAAATTTGTTTGATTCAGCCCCGATCAAATTATAAAAATGTCGAGCGTTATTGTGTCTAAGCTCATTGAAAAATCATAAAAATTTCCTTCTGCCAAAACTCCAAATTACATGTTTGGGCATCAATATTCAACCGTCCAGATAGTATAACCAAATCTATCTTGAAACACCTGAACAATAGGGGATGGAAAAGACAAATACATTATTTCCTGTCGATAGAATCTCATTCCATCTAACCATTGGATGCTTTACAAACATGTGTTCATGTAAAATCATGTCAAGTACATATTTGTTAAAAACTAATATTAATAAAGTAAATTTTAGGTGAAAAATATTACAGAAATACAAGTACTAAACAGACAGACCACGTTAATGTGCCAACAGAGTCTTCAGCTATTTAGTTAAAAGAGAACAAAAACGACTGCGTATGTATTGCACAGTACTCAATCAAAATATAATCCAGGTAGGCAAGTCATGAAAACGATAAAAATGTGTACTTGAGAAACGAAAACCATATTTCATAAGATTCCTTTGGTCTTTTTCTTCAACTTCTTCTTCGAATAGCTAAATTAAAGGAAGCATATATATTCATGAATTATAAGGTACAGAAGCTTATGTCTTTAACTAAATGAAGCTTCCTTAAGGGGGAAAAAGAGTGAAGCTTTCCTATTAGGTCTCTGCTAGTTTTTTACCACGCAAATTAAATCACATTGAGAGAAGATGACATAAGTAGTAGTTGGGAGAATAAGAAGGAATATATATTAATAGAGAATGTATTTAAGGTATATACCATGATAATGTAAAGAAAATCTTCACTATTAATGTAATTTAACACAGCTGTCGCTGTAGTTTATAACAGATACTGCAATCTAATTTTCAGGTTATGCTTGCAGTGAAAACTTATCTATTGTTCAACTTAAAAAATTATACAGGGTAGAAAAACTTAATCTTTAAGAGGATATATAAGAAGGTATTGAACTAGTCGTTTACATCTCGTCGCCTTAGAAAAGAGTAGAGAATATTGTACAAAGTAGATATGTTCACCGCTAGAAATTCGATAAAAACCGACCAAAGAAACCGATCAACATTGGTCGGTAATGGCCAAAAACCGACCAAAACGCGACCATTTATGTGTGGACGGTATTTTTGTGGTTGGAAAGGCATACCGTCCAAAGTTGGTCAGAAATTACCGACCAACTTTGGTCGGTCAATTAAATTCAAAAAAAAAATATTGCAAAAACAAAACCGACCAAAGTTGGTCGGTATTTTAATTATGTAATAAAAAGATTCATCATCTGATAATCGAACCGGGGTCTGTACTGTGGCAGGATACTATTCTACCACTAGATCATTGGTACATTTTGTTTTAAGACTGTCTTTTATTTGATTATACTGTTTAATTGTATTTTCGCACGAAAATAATCGATCAAAATTGATCGGTTTTATTAAAAGTAAAATTACCGACCAAAGTTGGTCGGTTTTTTTAAATGACCGGCCGAATTAACCGACCAATTTTGGTCGATTTTTTTAATATTAATTTTTATTTATTTTAATTGAAAAACCGACCAAAGTTGGTCGGTTTCTTGAAACATAAATTTCGCGGGACTCAAAAATAGTTTCACGCATTTTTGCGCCAAAAATAACCGACCAAAGTTAGTCTGTTTCGTAAAAAAAAAAAAAAAAAATATTTTGAAAAACCGACCAACTTTGGTCGGTTTCGGTCAACCTTAGTCGATTTTTGTCGAATTTCTAGTAGTGGTTGGTCATTAAAAACATATATGTACAAACAACTCCTTGGATTACCAAAACAAAAGGAAAATCATGAGAGAACAAAACAAAACATACATATATGAGATATACATATATAGTAGTCGGTTTTATGGTCAATTACAAATATTCTTAGATCTATTTATACGAATCTTTTCGCAAAAGATCGGCAATATAATACGGCACACCGATTTTCCGGTGAGGCAAACGAATTAAGGACGCAACTGCGAGGAATCAGAATTAGAACCAGGAGCCTCTCATATCGGGGCCCGAGTAAAACACTGCCTTCGAGCCATCGAGACCACATCCCCGGGTTCGGTTCGAGTCCTAAGACCTCGGAGAGCATTACCAAACGACCGCACGCGATTAACAAAGGGCCGCAACATCCGTGCCAAACCGGATATCATGGCGTGAATCTCGTCCCGTATCGGCAGAAAATCAGTGACTAGCGAAAAGAAAGATTTTTACCTTTCTTAGAATTGTACCTAGAGTAAAACTCTACTACTATATAAAGAATAAGTTAATTATTCACGAGACACACTATAACACGCATACCAAGGCAATATACTTATGTTCTCTCTATTTCTAAAAATTATTCAAAGTTCTTGTTTTTATTCATAAGTTCTTCATAAGTGCTGGCTCGGAACCGAAGACAGGTTTCTTGTTAAGCCTTTAACCGAGCTCGGACTCACTATCATCATTGGTTTGGCTATTTACTATATCTTTTATTTATTACAAGATGCGACAACTGCCAGAGGCATGCACCGATGATTTATCAATCAGGAGAGCTACTGCATTCGGTCTTGTCACCTTGGCCGTTCATGAAGTGGAGAATGGACATTATCGGTCCCCTGCTGTGGGCATCCGGTAAGGCTCAATTCATACTATTTATGACTTATTATTTTTCAAAGTGGGTCGAAGCTAATGCTTTCGAGAAGGTCCGGGAAAAAGAAGTCGTCGACTTCATTTGGGACTACATAATATGTCGGCTCGGAATACTCGCCGAGATAGTGTGTGATAACAGGATATAGTTCATCGACAATAAGGTAAACAAATTTTTCGAAGACCATAAGATCAAAAAGATCTTGTCAACACCCTATCACCCTAGTGGGAACGGATAGGCAGAATCAACAAACAACACCATACTTCAAAACCTGAAGAAAAGGTTGACTGATGCCAAAGGGAAATGGAAGGAAATTCTGCCCGAAGTCTTGTAGGCATACCGTGCAACCTCAAAATCTAGTACCGCGCCCACTCCATTTTCATTAGTCTACGACGCTGAAGCACTAATACTCGTCGAAGTATGAGAACCAAACCTCAGGTTCCGATATGCGACAGAAGAATCAAATAGTGAGGCCATGAGCACGAGCCTGGAACTATTGGATAAATGGTGCGAGGCCGCCCAGAAACAACGGATAGAAAGGTATTACAACCGAAGAGTCAACCTCCAACACTTCAATATCGGGGACTTGGTATTAAGAAAAGTAATACTGCACACCCGGAACCCGAATGAAGGGAAGTTGGGTCCGAATTGGGAAGGACCATATCGAGTCATCGGGATTACCGGTAATGGCTCGTAAAAACTCAAAGCAGAAAATGATGCACAGCTACCGAAAAACTAAACCGTGACACACTTAAAGCGGTACTAGTGCTAAGGTACAATCTAATTCACCTTTTTATAATATTGTGAATCGGACTAACACTTTCATGCAACAACCAAAGGAGAATGTGATTATTAGGTCTGAAAGCGCGCGTTGCAATCTTTTTTCCTTGACTGGTTGTGTCCCAGATGGGTTTTGCAGTAAGGTTTTTAACGAGGCAACAGTAAATTCTGTTAACTTAGAATCGAAGACCGATTTTAAATCGGAGTCAATGGACTCATCAACAGTATCCGAGCCATCTCAAGATCAACCTCGAATATCGAGGGTCATCACCCTCGGGTCAAGCTTCATAGCAAGGAAAGAAAGAAACTTTGTTCTTGAACAGCCTAGGCTCGGTGTTTAGGATTTATTGTAAGGGCCAAACGGTCAAATAAACCGTGCCCGCGTAGGCTACCTTAGCCATAATACAAGTTTTTACACGCTTTCAATCTTGTACTTTACACACATAAATGAAAGAAAATTCCTACCTTGCTATTACAAATATTTGCCTCTTAAAGCATTGAGTCTAAGGGTTATCCCTACCCGGGGACTGTCAAGCCCAAAGGATACCCTTATGAGATCCCAAGGGCTAGCCCCACTCGAGGACTGTCATCCGAAATAAGTTCGGGCAACTCGGGTTGTCCAAACCCGGAGGAGCAAAACCTATTAGGTAGTGCCTAAACCTAAAAGGATACGGCCGCCTTGAAAAACGGTTCGGAAACGTCCGAAGCCCGTAATCAAAACGTTAGGCCTTCACTAAAGATTCAAAACCTATCAAAAGGTTACCCTCGGCAAAGGCATCGTCAAAGAATACTTAAGCATCTTGGAAAAACTTCCGGTCACTCTGAGTTTTTAAAAGTTTCGAGCAAAAATTGCATGGAGGTCAGGTTCTGTTCGGACCTCCGAAAAACAAATGACTTATTATTATATTTGATTATGTGCTAAGGCATTAGAAATATTTGTAATTATGAAAAGATGTTAAAATAGTAGACTTGAAATTGCCAAAAAGAGAAATTTTATATATACCGGAATATCTTTACAAAGGCCCAACAAAAATGGCCTCAAAATGAACAAAAAATATGTATACAATACAAAAACTAAAAGATCCTAGGGCATTCACGCCTGGTCTTCATCGGAGCCCGATTCGTCACCAGAACAATCGGGTCCTTCGGATTCTTCGGAACGCTCCGCACCTTCGGGATCGGATAGCTTCTTCGCCTCGGCCTCAAGAATTTTTGCCTCCTCGATCTCGGATGACAGGTCAAAGCCTCGTGCATGGATTTCTTCGAGGATCTCCCTTCAAGACAGCTGCCTCACATATTCGGCATTGGTCTTCAGGCGAGACTTGGCTGCTTCGACATCGTCCTTGTACTGGACCACCATCTCGTCGGCATCAACTGAGGTTATCTCCAGCTTGGACCTCGTTGCTTCGAGCTCTTTACCAGGGGCATCCCGTTTTGCGGCGGCCGAGCTCAGCGGTGCTCAAAGATCCTCATTAAGCTAGCAGAGCCTGTTTATCAGCTTTCTCCTTAACCACCTAGAGTTGAACCTCTACAGAAGACAGCTTCGCCTGGGCGGTTTCCTTTTCCGAAGCTAGCATATCTATCTTGTTCTTCCACCCATCGGCCATGACTTGGATCTCGTCCATCTCCTTTCGGAGTTGGTCGATCTGGTCGATCTTCTACTGGAATTGCGATGTATTATCGTTAGCCATACGACCAGTTCCTCGTTTCTAACTTAAAAGACCTTTACCTTTTCAACCAAGTCAGCGTGCTTCCGTCTTAGGACCGATGCTTCTTTTTTAGCCCTATCCAGCTCGGCTTGAAGGTTCTTAATGACCCCTTCTTATTGCTCGCTGATGAGTTTGTACATATCCCTTTTCTGGGCTAGCTCCTTGACCTTGAGCTCAAGCTGATTGACCTCGACCCGGTATCCAAAGAAGCTCTCGTGATGAAGTACCGAGGCCTGCAAAAAGATAAAAACGTGAGAAATATCAAACTTAAGTAAGGTTTGAAAGGACGTAATGAGCCTTACCCGGTTCAGCGCCTGCTGTGCCGTATTGAAAAGGCACGACACTTTCACCTCATTTATATTTTCCTGGTCCTCCTCGGTCACCAGGCATCGGAGGTAGCTGGCTATCCCCATGGGAGAAAACAGAAGTCGAGCATCCTCCAGGATGGTAAGAATAACCAATCTCTTGTGACCGGGGTCCACGCTAGGAGCAAGGAACTGATTAATCAACTTCAGGCTCGAACTTGGCCCGCCAACTTCCAAGGGTGTGTCATTCTTCAGAACTTCCAGGTCGCCCAACCCGAAAACATCTTCCGAAGCGGATGAGTCTACGCCTTCGAAAAAGGAATGAAGGGGATCGTCCGCGCCATGGACCCTTTCATTTGATATCTCCTTTCCCACTTGAGCCTCCTCGAGCATGGATACGATTTAGAGGGTGTCCCCATAATTTTTATTATACCGGGAGCTTTCTTCAGAGTGTAGATGGTGTCATGGGGAGTCCCACCCTGGGTCTCCATATCGACCTCTCGATTATAAGGGAGGTCGGCCTCACGAGTCTCCCCCTCGAATGCCTCCTGCCCCTGGTAAGGGTCATCCCGTGGGTGACGAAAATGAGGTCCTCCTCCGGCTCGTCCCTGAACAAGAGAAGAGAATCGAAGTCTGGCAATCAGAGCTAGAGCTCTTCCTAGGCTTGCGAGCCCCCCTCTTCTTTCATTTCTTCTCCTCAGGACCTAGGGAGCCCGAAGGTTTTCTTTTACTTTTCTTCTTTTCCTCCACAGCAGCCCCGGGCTATCCCGCAACGGAGGGATCAATGGACAAGGACACGTCCTTGTCCCCTTCCAAAGGCCTAAGTTCGGTGGGTTTAGGAAAACCTACAACAACAAAGGGGAAGGAAAGTCAGTATGATGAAAGTTAGAGGCATGTTATTAACTATTCAGAGAGAGGCCTTACCATGAGAACGGGCCTCTCATCGGCCCTTCGAAAGCCTGTGCCATGCACGCTCGGAGTACGTCATCTTTGTACAGATTCCCTCGATCCATTTCTTTAGCCGGGGGAGTGCATTTGGAACCCGGGCGACAACTGCATAACCACAAGTATGAATGAGAAGAAAAATAATTTACACTTAAGGAGAGACTGCACTTACGAGATGCGTTCCACTTCTCAGGGAAAGGCATGAACTCGGGGATAATCAAGTCTTCGGTCTTCACCTGAACGAAACGTCCCTGCCAGCCCCGGTCTCGGTCTTCGTCAATACTCAAAAAGAGGGCCTTGCTGGTCCGGTGAGTAAGCTTGATCAGTCCCCCTCAAAATATTCAGGGACTGTATAAACGAAGTAGATGATCGATCGTGAACTGACGAGACTCGGTCTTGTTCACGAAGTAGAGAAGGAGGATCACGATCCTCCATAGAGATGGATAGATTTGCTTGAGGCACACCTCGTACCTCTTGTAAAAATCCAGAACAATCGGGTCCACCGAGTCTAGTGTGAAAGGGTAAGTGTAAACACTTAAGTACCCCTCCACGTGGGTAGTAATGGCATCCTCGGGCCCGGGGACTACTACATCCTTGCCTTCCCAATTGCAGTCTTTTCGGACCACGGGAAGAACGTCTTCGGTCACGGAGCATATGTACCTTGATGCTCCTTCACCCCGGTCCTGTGTGCATGAGGGTTTCTCGACCTTAATGTCGTTTGCAATTGAGAAGCTAGCCCCTGGGAATAAACACTTTCAAGGGAGGCTCGGGGGCCGGTTCGTCAGGATCTACCTCGGGAGAAGCCGTTTCGAGGGCAACTACTTCGGGAGCAATCGCCTCAGTACCGGTAGCCGGTTAGAAAGATGAAGAGGCAACTTGTTGAGGAACAGAGTTGGATATTTTAGCCATGGTTATCTAGAGAGGTTTGAAAATTTAAAGAAAGAATACGAAGTTTTGAAAGAACAAGTTTTGAGGATGAAGAACAGAGTATGAAGAGTTGAAGAAAATCTGGGTAAAAACCTGAAAATCACTGTGAAAGTTAAAGAACAAGGATGAATATATGAAGGTTTGAAAGAAGTTTGATGATAGATGGGAAGCTCGAAGGTAAAGCTTGGTCGAAAAGTAGAAAAAGAACGAAGGATGGAAGCTTTTATAGGAAAATAGGAAACGCTTCACATTCGGTGGTAACCAGCCGATGATAGACACGTGTACGAAATCAGAACGACGCGACTAATGGGACGTTTCGGCTCATTTGTCGCAACATACGGAGGAAGGAATCGGAGAACATCTATCGTTTCCCATCGTTTCGGCAAACCTACTCTCTAAGAAACGAGGGGACTATCTGTATACGGGTAAAACCGAGTCTAATGAGTACCCCAATTTCCTAGTGAGGCAAACAGAGTAAGGACATGACTGCAAGAAATCGGAATCGGAACCAAGAGCCTCTCGTATCGGGGCCCGAGCAAAACACCTGCCCTGGAGCCATCGAGACCACGTCCCCCGGGTCCGGTTTGAGTCCTAAGACTTTGGAGAGCATCACCAAACGACCACACACGATTAACAAGGGGCTGCAGTATCCGTGACCAACCAGATATCACGGCGTGAATCTCGGCCCGTATCGGCAGAAAATCAGTGACTAGCGAAAAGAAGATTTTTACCTTTCTTAGAATTGTACCTAGGGTAAAACTCCTCTACCATATAAAGGGGAAGCTAATTATTTATTAGACACACTATAAAACGCATACCAATGCAATATACTTATGTTCTCTCTGTTTCTAAAATTATTCAAAGTTCTTGTTTTCGTTCACAAGTTCTTCATAAGTGCTGGCTCGGATCCGAAGGCAAGTTTCTTGTTAAGCCTTTAAACGAGCTTGGACTCACTATCATTATTGGTTTGGCTATTTACTATATCTTTTATTTGCTTATCTAAAGTCTTTAATCACTTGTATTGAATTAGTTCAAATATCCTTAAAACCGCGTATATATTCAATTGTTATCCATTTTTAAGGGTATACAAGAGTCATTTTTCTACTGATTTAATTGTAAGTGATCGTCATGGGAGATATATCAATTCCTTCAACGTTATACTTATGCGATGTTGTAATATATGAGATGGACCATCTATATCTAACACATTTACAAAGGTAAACGAAAAGCCAAGCTATTGAATAAACTTCTTAAAAGTACGTAACTGAAAATGTAAAAGAAATAGCTGTAGCAGAACTCGGAAGTTGCAGCAGATCAGTTACTGGACAAAAAGAGCTGTTAAACAGGAAAGCTAAATTGATCTGTCTAACTAGATGATATACTGAGGCCGAGAAAATATATATATATATCCCCTTTATAACCGATCATGAACCATAACCTCATGACTATGCTACAATTATATATGTCATTTAAAAAGTAATTGCATATATTTTATCTAATAACATTAATTGATAATTTGGATTAAATGACAGTTATAATAGATTAAATTACACAGATACTGATGAAATAATAATCTCAGAAAAGAGAGTCCGCGAGAAGCAATGCTTATTTTTTGCTTTTCTTGACGTGTTTATGTGCTTTCCGTTTGAGGAAAATAATATTTCTGCATGCAATGTGAATCATATCCTTGACTAGTCAACTCCCCCATCTTCTCCAATCTTTCTTAATTTCCTCTTTGACTGCGATACTAGATGTCGCGTTTGGAAAACTTCCTTCAATTTTATTAGACATTTTAAGAAAAGATTTACTTTGCCAATATCTTGAATAAGTTCCCTTTTATCCGCCCCCCCCAAAAAATAAAACTCACATTATAGTGCATAAATGCAATAAAATAACACGGTCTTACGTGTAGTTTCTGACACTCGCACACTGAATAGAACAGTAGTGCACACCCCACCCCCGATGGGATGGTGGGTAGGAGATGAAAGCTCGTTGTAAAGCCCACTTGAGATCTAGTCTCATTAATTTGCAACTTAAGGAATTAGAATATTTTCATATAGAAGGGGATATCTCCAGAAACTTGATATTTTCTTTCTATGTCCCAAAACCCTATTTAAAGACAAACTAAGCCCACTTCTTTCTCCCATGCAATTGTCTTCTTCACTAGCTACTTATGTTCTTATGCATTAGTCTTGATCTCTTTCTTTCCCCTTTAATTAATTAATCTTCTCCAAATTAAAGCACCATTATATTTTCTCACTCGATCTCCATAAGGTTGTTCTCCACATTGCACACTCAAGACTCAAACCGCCCTATATCATCACTAGCTGTATTAATATTTCTTCAGAAACATATTTTAGAAAGTTTACGTTTTAAAAATGTCAAGCAGAAGATCGTCACGCTCAAGACATTCAGGAGTTTCTTCAAGGATATCTGAAGACCAGATAAATGATCTTGTTTCCAAGTTGCAGGACCTTCTTCCTGAACTTCGTAATAGGTCCTCTGACAAGGTACGTATTTGTATGTTTAGCTCCCTTTTGTAATTAAAAAAAACAGTCTGATTCACTAAATTCTTACTGTGTGCGGAGTCCAGCGAAACAAGAGTGTATTGTATTAAATTTAATATTTTTTTAATTTTATAATGGCGTATATACGAGGTGGATGGAGTATAAAGAAGGAAGAACCTATTACAAGCTATAGTCTTTATATATGATTACCAATATTAATTAATCCTTGTACAAAGGAAATTAAGAAGTTATAAGTCCCAGTGGTCCCGATGACCTTTCCTAGGTTTTAAGTTCTTGGTAATATATTTAATTTTAACCAAAGTAAAAGGATTCCTTTTGTCCCTTGATTCATTGAACTTACTAAACTTGTGAATTGTGATCTCTGCATATATAGGTTGACTCTAAATATATACTCTTACTATTATACAGTACAATTTATGTTTAATAAAAACATATAATAGTACTTTTGATCTATATGAATTACTAATGTTCTTTTATTGTGGGGTTTCGTAATTGGCGCAGGTTTCATCGGCAAGGGTATTACAAGACACATGCAACTACATAAGAGGCTTGCACAGAGAGGTTGATGATCTTAGTGAGCGCTTATCTCAACTTTTGGCCACTTCAGACACCGCCCAAGCTGCACTTATTAGAAGCCTACTTTTACAATAGAGACCATATCTTCTCCCTTTTTTTCTTTTTTTAATTTCTGTTTCCTTCATATTTTGTTTTTGCATTTCAAATTATTCTTCTTGGAATTTCCTCACACTCTCTCCTTATTAATTTTTTTGACTACTAGAAAATCCTTACGAACTAGGAGTATCTAAGATCTTTTATTTCTCAGTTTAAGTTGTGTGCAATAAAAAGGAGAGCATTTTGATTGGAATGATGTTACTTCGGTCATAACGGGTGAAATATTTGGATAAATGGTTGGAAATATGGGCAATTGGTTAAGTTGGGGTTTTCCAGATAATCTTCACAAGTATATATATGTTGTTTGGGAATTCCAATTTGGTAGCTGGAATTCATATTAATTCGGTGGGTTGTAGTTTGTTTAATATATAAGTATAATTTAGGTATAGTCATCTGGTTACTGAATTTAATTTAGGTACTTCTGTATAATAAATCAATAATTCGGATATCACTATGAAATTCATCCGCCAAGTAATCCAGTTTATCGTTCGCTGAGACAAAAAGGTAACTGGCTATAGTTATTATATATACATATGAAGCAAACTACCAGCATTACACGCCAACCAATTAAGGATAATAAAGGCCTATAAATGCATATCGAGCACTATATCTTGAATATCTATATATAGAATTTACCGATACTAAAAGATGAATAAATGAAAGGAGGATGTGAAAAAAAAGGGGGGGTAACCCCTAGCAAAGTTATCCTAGATTCAAAGCAATAGGTTTTTCTCCTAGAAGAAAAAAGTACACTGTTCCAATCACTTTTAATAAGAGGTCTTGAGTTAAGGTCGTGAGTCGCTTGAAAAAGAAAAATTCGAATAGAAAATGCTTTCTCTTGGACCTTACCCAACGTGAATTTGGGTTAAAAGGAATTGATAGAACCATCAATTGATTATGAAAAATGAAGCCTCCCGCAGGCAAATGATATATATACTCATAAAAAAAAAACAAATAAGAATAGCTTAGAGTTCCTTAGCAAATCCCGACATCATCATGATGAAACTCTGCCTGAGATCTATTCATAGCTAAAAACTGATAAATAGGGTGCCTGACCAAGCATAATTCACGATGAAAGTACTCTCCATTTTTCATTTCTTTCTTTTTCTCAAGTTACTATTTGGATTTGTGACACTTGTCCTAGTTAAATATCAAAGATTAATATTTATTTAATTATTAAATTATCACAACCCAAAATTACTAAAAATCGTGATGACACCTAACACCGCCGTCAGACAAACCATTAGTGAATATTTAACTTACTTACTCATTTTATTACTTCTGAAATCATAATTTTCATCAATTAAGTAGTAAGAAATAGAATTCACAGGGCAATGATAATATTTTTACAATTTCAATAATGAACAACCCGTAAGCGCCCCCAAAACTCGATGTCACAAGTGTATGAGTATCAACTAGAAAATATAATAAAATACAACTTAGACAGGAGAATATAAATAACTCTGATGGAGACTCTGCAGGCTGCGGATCGTAACATGAAATGCAGCTCACGGTAAGTCCCCCGCAATAATCGCGCCTCTGCGTCCAGAAGATCACCAGACATATATGCACCTGCACAAAAGTGTGCAGCAAGTGTAGCATGAGTACGTAAATCAACGCGTACCCAGTAAGTATCTAGCCTAATCCCAGAAAAGTAGTAACTAGGGGTCGATATCGATACTTACTAGTGGTCCAATAAGACACATATAGTAAGGAGTAAACAGATATGGGGCAGAGTAAAGAACAAAATAAACAAGTATAAGTATGTGGTGCAATCCTTCTCTCAACAATGGACTCAAATTCTCGATTAGCAGTTACCTCCTCCACCAGAGTATATATATATATAAAGAACCTCACCAAATAGGTCGTCATAATTCAAATTAGGAAAACTCCTAGATACACAGGTTTTTTGACAAATGATACGCACGTTTCCATAGAAGTATTTTATAGAAATGTCGAGGTGTACGGCCCGATCCCATCATAATCTGATATATAACCATAGATACATCTATTATATATTTTCGAGGCAAACAACCCGCTCCCATTAGAGTGTGGTACATAATCCTGTCGAGGCCCGATCCCATAAGATGTGCGCACTGCCGAGGGCTGAACGACATAAACCGTAGACGTATCTATCCTGCCGAGGAGAACGACCCGATCCCATTAGAATAAGAAATTTTGACGGGTTCTTAACCTCACTCACGAAGGGACATGTGAGTTATAAGAAGCTTTGGGGAAACCTTTCGATGAGAACGCATAACGCGGGAGAAATTCGTAAGAGGAGTACAATTATTCTGTAACAAATCATGAAGTTCGTCTGAATCTCTACAATAGCGAGTCTACCACTCTACACAAATCTAGTCTCAAATTGTCACGTATAGTAAAAGAATTTAATAGGCAAGAGATAACTCAATTAGTACAGTTATAGCATGGCATGAACTTGAGTCTACCGAGACAATAACATGAATGTAGCTACGTACGGACTCTCGTCACCTCGTGCGCACGTAGCCTCCTCAACAAGTAGCAATTATCAATTACAACACCTAGGGGTAGTTTCACCCTTATAAAGTTAGACATGAGACTTACCTCACTCCGAAGTTCCATAATCCGGCTTCAACGCCACTCTAACACCCCAAACCGATACCCATCGCTCCAAAACTAGTCAATCAATATGCAAATCCATAAATATATACTCTAATACTTATAATAAATCAATTTATAATAATTTTCCACTCCGCTCGAAAAGTTGATAAAGTCAACCATCGAGCCCACGTGCCCGGATTCCAAAATTTTTCGAAGATAAACATTACCCATAACATTGCTAACTCAATATATAGTTTATTCTAAATTCTATGCCCAAATTCGTGGTCAAAATCTAAAAATATAAATTTCTAGGTTTTCCTACAAAATCTCAAATTTTTACAAATTTTCATGTTTAAATCCATATATAAATCTTGTATTTAATTCACAATACGCGGGAATCACTAACCTTGACATAAATGATGAAAATCCCTCCTTGAAGCTCTCTAAAATCGCCTCAACCAAGTGAAACATGAGAGAAGAAGAGCCAAATCCCGCTCTTAAAATAATTCTACCCAGTGATATTTCGCACCTGCGGGACAGTAGCCGCACCTGCGGCGTCGCTTCTGTGACCATGCCACCGCTTCTGTGTAAATCACCCAAACACGATGCCTCGCACCTGCGGAAACATTCCCCTCTTCTGCGAAATCGCAGGTGCGAGCTCCCTTCTGCTTCTGCGCCTCATGCTTCGCTTCTGCGCTTGCACCAGATGCGGTTACACGAGATGACAGTAGCTTCAGCACATTCATAAGGCCAAATTCAATCTGTTAACCATCTGAAATCCACCCGAGGCCCTCGGGACCTTAACCAAATATACCAACATGTCCCAAATTACAATACGAACTTAGTCAAAGCCTTAAACCACGTCAAACAACATCAAAATCATGAATCACGCCTCGAATCAAACTTAAAATTTCTAAGTTTCCAAATTTTATAAATTGTACTGGAATGCATTAAATCAAGTCTGATTGACCTCAAATTTTGCACACAAGTCATAATTGATATTACGGTCCGACTCCAACTTCCGGAGTTGGAATCCGACCTCGATATTAAAAAGTCCACTCCCGTTCAAACTTCTCAAAATCATCCTTCCAACTTTCTCCAATTGACGCCGAAATAACCTACGGACCTCCAAATCAACATCTGGACGCGCCCCTAAAACCGGAGTCACCATACGTAGCTATTCCCAGGCTCATAATTCCAAACGGATATCGATAACATTAAAATACACTTCAACCCAAATTTATGAAATTCTTCCAAAATTCTAACTTTCTACAATAGGTCCGAAATGCTCCCGGGTCATCCAAAAACCGATCCGGACATATGCCAAAGTCCAAAATCATGATATGAACCTGTTGGAACCTTCAAATCCCGATTCCGAGGTCGTTTACTCAAAAGACAAACCTTAGTCAATTCCTCCAACTTAAATCTTCTGAAATTAGAATTTTCTTTCCAAATCAACTCCGAACTTCTTGAAATTCAATTCCGATCACGTGTACAAGTCATAATACCTGAAGTGAAGTTACTCAAGGCCTCAAACCTCCGAGCGACATGCTAGAGCTCAAAACGACCGGTTGGGTTGTTACATTCTCTCCCACTTAAACATACGTTCGTCCTCAAAAGTGCTAAGAACTATTCCGGATTTGTCCAAAATCACTATTTAATACCTTGTGCACCTACCCGTACCACCACAACCCAGTTGAGCACATTAGCTCGAGCCAGACTGAAGATCCTTCCTGCTACCTTAGCTAGCAAGCTTTAGAGCCAAATTCTAATGTCTGGAGTTTCTCCCCGATACTCGATTCTAACATACGAATACCGTATCAATCTCCACACGCTGAACCAACATATGATCAAGCACCCATGCTGATACCACACATAATTCACTACATAACTCTTTTGCCCATGGTAATCCCTCTCCAAGCATAACAACTCCAAATTCACCGACCTGATGCCCGTGGTATACCTTATAACACATATAAACCCGGTCTCAACCCTCACAATACTGCATCGATGAAAGAGATGCGCATGAACTCATAACCACCTGCCCAAACCATAAATTATGGGGTCTCTCCTCCTAACAAGAGCCATTACCTCATTTTGAACTGAACAACGATATCTTCTCTTTAATGTACCTTATATAAATATGATTGCACTGATCCCATGTCCAATAACCTCGTCTCACCCAGTACAAGATGCTTAGTCAATAAGCCGTCTCGAACACTGACCAAAATCTCATATGACGCCAACAATGCGCCGGCAAGCTACCAACTCGAATGTGATACATAAGGAAAAAATGAACTCTGGAACGAACTACTCAACAGACATAACTAATTAACAACTGAAAAGATGTTACGAACCTTCATCAAAAAATGAGGAACAAAACACACAAGAATAGATATAGGGAAATTGTACTCCACATCACACTGTTGCGGCGTGCAACCCGATCCACACATGATACAGTTGCGACGTGCAATCCGATCCAACCATGACACCCGTGGTGGCGTGCCAGCCGATCCAAACAACATACCCGTAGTGGCGTGCCACCCGATCCAAATAGCGTACCCGTGACGGCGTGTCACCCGATCCACACATAATAATCTAAAGAAAACACACATCAAGCCGTAACACTTGTACTCACGAAATGTCTGAATATCGACCACACGCACACCAAGTGGAAAAGTACAACCCTAGGGAGACGGATATCGTCATACGCTACAAAATCCAAGCACAACTAAGGTGCGATGAATGACCTGTATCTCGAGAGCCATCCTGCTCATATAACACCACAAGCTACATGGGACCACATCACACATGCGAATAATCAAGCCGTCTCACAACCTAAATGGCACAGTAGAAGGTTACATGGAATGGCTGACGACGGAAATAACATCCAATGTCCGAAAACTCCTCCATAAGAAACGCTACGCTGGATGAACCCATCCGGCCTGGTGTAGTGCAAAAATCTATATTTAGACCCATCAAAGGATCTCGAGCCGATTTTGATCATACCATGCTGGGTGAATAACCTTTCAAGGACCCACAATGACCTATTCGTGACACATAAGAATAGCTGTCAAATTCGGAACAAACTCACACGATCCACACCCAAGGAATAGAACACTTCGCAGGCATCAACTCTCGTATTTGCGATATTACTATAACCTCGATACTTAGTTTCAATATGTATCAATCAAGTGACCAACATGTCACACTTATACAATCTTCCCGTGGGATACGCCCCTACGACCTCCCGCACCAGGTAGCAAAGTCTTCATATCCATATCACCGGCCATAAAATGCTGCAAAGCGAATCGAAAATCCACAAATGAGTACACAAAGCCTCTTACATAGGACACCATTCTCAGGTGACGCTAAAGACAATACCATCTTACTCTAAACATCTGAATTCTTTCTTGCTCATCCGAGCTCGTGACATTCTTGTCAACACCGAACGCAACCTTGATCCTCAACTTTTACTTCCCATGCCGCTCACTACACCTAACATGCCAATACGTGAGAGTACAAGAATTCCATAATAACTCTAGAACCACCAATAGAATAAACACTCCATCATATAGAAACCTTTCACTTAACTCATTTAGGGAGAATCATTGCAACACGTGATTGAATTCCCATAACCGCAGAAAATACAATCCTCAAGTAGTGGTCTAAAGCACCATAACTCTTCTGGGATCCATCTACACATAACAGGCCAGTATAATTGAATAACTCTAAATAAATCACTTGCGTAACTTAACACGCTGAAGGAACTGATCATTGCCACCACCATGTTGATTCAACCATTGCTAACCGACCCAATTTCTTCTAATTTACTCTGGACTTGCCATAGAAATAATAATAGCTCCATTAAAAACATAACGAACTCAATATGCACTCATCCTGAGTGACCCTATTTCACGAGACCACATTGTCTCAAAATCCACGACTATCTCAGACCCTCCTTGTGCGCATATTCACATCTTCAACTGGTACACCCATTCTGATAATTCCTATATGAATCCGAAGTTATTTTCTCCCATATATCCAATGTTGCACTACAGACCGATGATAACATAGAATACTCCAAGTCCCTTTCATAATCCACTGCAAAATCTCGATACTTAACCATACCACAGACCCGAAATTCTTAAGCACCACACTTTAATTTATGAACCCACTAGGATCGTTGTTGAGAGTCACTTACTCTGACTTGTTCCCGAATATAATCAAACTACAAGGCCCTACTAGCACATGAATACCCTCTTAAAGAAGCAACCGGCAGGATTCATTTTCTTGTACATCACATCCACACGAAGCATAAACTCTGAGTCTTCCCAAAACCTGAACATGAATCGATAAGGCCAAATATAGCACACATTCCTCAAATCCTTTGCACAAATTACCACTGATGTTATTCTTCCTTAGTCGTAATAACCCACCAATACACCACTACCCAGAAACCGCACGAGTAGACAACCGCGCAATCCAATCGTAGACGGAGGGGCTCCCCCACTTAGCTTGAAGCTACAATTACATAACCCAGGAACCCACCAAGATTCCTTCTTCCCTATTGACATCAACTGAAAGTCCGCCAATACATTCCAAACTCGAAGTCATGTTGCATCCAAATAAAATCCGTGAACCTAGTCACTGCCCACCATGATTCCTAAATTGCTCTAAATTTTCCTCAAGGTGTGTGTCTATCCCACCACATAACTCATATGCTGCTCTGCCACTCTTCCACTTTGGTTAAACCCTCTTCTTTAAGCAACTACTCGGCTTCTGCTTTTCATACTCGACCCGCTAGTAATTCAACCACCGCGACACACCTTCCGCTATGCCCTTCCTCATACTTCGCTGCCCGAATATTTCCCCAAATCAAATCCATACCTGCAACATTTGAACAAATGAGTCGCTACTAACTCTAAACCTCTTAGAAGATCTTTTTTCTCGAGCCATCAATACAAGGAATATCAATTCGATTCCGAAATCGCTACACTCTGTTATATCTGACAATCGCTTCTTGGGAATCATTTCACAATACCCTGCCCTGAAGGCAAATTGAAGAAGACCATAACACCGGTGAACCTTAACGTGTTCAACAAGGACGATGACACCACATCACAATTGAGAACTCTATCACGCTCGAAAATATCAAGTCTTACTTCATCAACCCAAACCTGAACATCCACAGTACGATTGTCTTTCCTTTTTGGAATTAAACGCTGATCGTTTACATCACGCACTGAGAAATCCTCCTTTCAAGTCATTCACTGCGTCGGCATAAAAACGAGCACCCCACCATTACATCAGTACCATGAGATAATAACTCATGAACATCATAGAAACCTGTGCATAGCCTCAAACCACCCGAAATATAGCTATAGAGCTGAAATGACAGAACATCCTTCCGCAAGAAGATGATAATAACTTGCTCGAATGCCCATGGAAAAACACCCTGCTCCCCGTCTGTAGTACCACTGCAACTCCTCGAAACCCAATTGACATGAGAGATGAACATCGTATAAGAATTAGTAGGAAGGATATAAAGGCACAAGACTCAAAGGAATCAAATCGCACGATGAGAAAGCAAGAAGGGAAGTTCTCCTAACAACCTTGTAGCCTCTCGAAGATAAGTACATGCATCTCCGTACCGATCCGCAAGACTCTACTAGACTTGCTCATGACTCGTGAGACCTAAGTGAACCTAACGCTCTAATACCAAGTTGTCACGACCCAAAATCCACTAAAGGTCGTGATGGCACCTAACACCACCGTCAGGCAAGACATTAGTGAATGTTTAACTTAATTACTCATTTTAGTACTTCTGAAATCATAATTTTCATCAATTAAGTAGTAAGAAATAGAATTTGTAGGGTAATGATAATATGTTTACAACTTCAATAATGAACAACCCGTAAGCACCCCCTAAACCCGCTATCACAAGTGCATGAGCATCAACTAGGAAATATAATAAAATATAATATCTGTCTGGAATACAACTTAGGCAGGAGAACATAAATAACTCTGATGGAGACTCTGTAGGCTGCATATCATATTATGAAATGCAGCTCACGGTAAGTCCCCTGCAATAGCCGCGCCTCTGCGTCCAAAATATCACCAGACATATATGCACCTGCAAAAATATGTGCAGCAAGTGTAGCATGAGTATGTAAATCAGCGCGTACCCAGTAAGTATCTAGCTTAACCCCAGAAAAGTAGTGATGAGGGGTTAATATCAACACCTACTAGTGGTACAATAAGACAGATACAGTAAGGAGTAAACAGATATGGGGCAGAGTGAATAAACGAAATAAACAAGTATAAGTACGTGGTGCAATCATTCTCTCAACAATGGACTCAAACTCCCGATTAGCAGTTACCTCCTCCACCGGAGTGTATATATATATATATATAAAGGACCTCACCAGATAGGTTGTCATAATTCAAATCAGAAAAATTCTCAGATACACTGGCTTTTTGACAAATGATATGCACGTTTCCATAGAAGTATTTTATAGAAATGCCGAGGCGTACGACCCGATCCCATCATAATTTGGTATATAACCATAGATACATCTACTATATATTATCGAGGCGAACGGCCCGCTCCAATGAGAGTGTGGTATATAATCCTGCCGAGGCCCGATCCAATAAGATGTGCGCACTGCCGAGGGTTAAACGGCATGATCAATAGATGTATTTATCCTGCCGAGGTGAACGACTCTATCCCATTAGAATAAGAAGTTTTGACGGGTTCTTAACCTCACTCACGAAGGGACATGTGAGTTATAAGAAGCTTTGGGGAAACCTTTTGATGAGAATGCATAACGCGGGAGAAATTCATAAGAGGAGTATAATTATTCTGTGACAAATCATGAAGTTCGTCCGAATCTCTACAATAGCGAGTCTACCACTCTACACAAATCTAGTCTCAAATTGTCACGTGTAGTAGAAGAATTTAATAGGCAAGAGATAACTCAATTAGTATAGTTATAGCATGGCATGAACCTAAGTATACTCGAACAATAATATGAATGTAGCTACGTACGGAATCTCGTCACCTCGTGCGCACGTATACCCCGCAACAAGTAGCAATTATCAATTACAACAACTAGGGGTAGTTTCCCCCTCATAGAGTTAGCCACGAGACTTACCTCACTCCAAAATTCCATAATCCGACTCCAACGCCACTCTAACACCCCAAACCGATACTCGTCGCTCCAAAACTAGTCAATCAATGTGCAAATCCATAAATATATACTCTAATACTCATAATAAATTAATTTATAATAATTTTTCACTCCGCTCGAAAAGTCGATAAAATCAACCCCCGGGCCCACGTGCCAGGATTCCAAAATTATTCGAAGATAAATATTACCCATAATATTTCTAACTCAATATATAGTTTATTCCAAATTCCATGCCCAAATTCGTGGTCAAAATCCAAAAATATAAATTTCTAGGTTTTCCTACAAAATCCCAAATTTCTAAAAATTTTCATGTCTAAATCCATATATAAATCTTGTATTTAACTCACAATATGAGGGAATCACTTATCTTGACATAGATAATGAAAATCCCTCCTTGAAGCTCTCTAAAATCGCCCCAACCAAGTGAAAAACGGGAGAAAAAGAGTCAAATCTCGCTCTTAAAACAATTCTGCCTAGCGATATTTTCGCACATGCGGAACAGTAGCCGCACCTGTGGCGTCGCTTCTGCTACCACGCCACTGCTTCTGCGGAAATCACCCAAACATGATGCCTCGCACCTACGGAAACATTCCCCTCTTCTGTGACATCGCAGGTGCGAGCTCCTTTCCGCTCCTGTGCCTTCTTCCGCTTCTGCGCCCCACGCTTCGCGTCTGCGCTTGCGCAGATGTGGCCAAAAGTCCGCACTTGCGGTCCTTCCCTTGGCTGACCTGCTCCGCTTCTGTGGCCCTGCACCCGCGGCCAAAATTTCGCAGGTGCGGTTACACCAGATGACAACTGCTTTAGCACTTTCATAAGGCCAAATTCAATCTGTTAACCATCTGGAATCCACCCGAGGCCCTCGGGACTTTAACCAAATATACCAACATGTCCCAAATTACAATACGAACTTAGTCGAAGCCTTATACCACATCAAACAGTATCAAAATCATGAATCGCGCCTCGAATCAAACTTAAAATTTCCAAGTTTTCAAATTCTCTAACTTGTATCGGAACGCATCAAATCAAGTCTGATTGAGCTCAAATTTTGCACACAAGTCATAATTGACATTACAGCCCTACTCCAACTTCCGAAATCGGAATCCGACCCCGATATCAAAAAGTCCACTCCCGATCAAACTTCTCAAAATCATCCAAATTTCCAACTTTCGCCAATTGACGCCAAAATGACCTACGTACCTCCAAATCAACATCTGGACGCGCCCCTAAAACAGAATCACCATACAGAGCTATTCCTAGGCTCGGAATTCCAAACGGATATTGATAACATTAAAATACACTTCAACCAAAATTTATGAAATTCTTCCAAAATACCAACTTTCTACAATAGGCGCCGAAACGCTCCCGGATCATCCAAAACTCGATTCGGACATACGCTCAAGTTCAAAAATATCATACAAACCTATTGGAACCTTCAAATCTCGATTTTGAGGTCGTTTACTCAAAAGTCAAACCTTAGTCAATTCTTCCAACTTAAAGCTTCTGAAATTAGAATTTTCTTTCCAAATCAACTCCGAACTTCCCGAAATTCAATTCTGATCACGTGTACAAGTCATAATACCTGAAGTGAAGTTACTCAAGGCCTCAAACCGCCGAGCGACGTGCTAGAGCTCAAAACGACCGGTCGGGTCGTTACATAAATAGGTTTAGCTATGGTTAAAAAGGTTGATTTACCCATTAATCTAGGAAAGAAGTACTCTCTAACTTTGGTAAAAAAGATCTTTATCTTACAAGATTTTGCCAACCATTTAAAACTTGTTCATTTATATTTCGAATTATATTTGAAAAGGATGAGTTCATAGAATACTTTACGACAAAATCACAAACTAAGCAAATAAAAGTAATTGAATGAATACTTCTTTTAACTTTTGTTAATATATTCAAAATATTTATACTAAAATTTAACTTTGCCATCTACGTTTGTTAAGGTTTTGCATCTTGTTATCTAATTTTCTAAATTGAGTTTTTCCGCCTAAACTAAAATAAACACTGCAACGTGTATCCAAGCATTTCTCACCTAAAATAATCGACTATGAAATGATAATTGTCATACCACACCTTTTTTTCAAACATTGGAATTTTATTAATATAAAATATTGGTTATAAAAATATAAATGCTTTATTCAAAAGAAGATGAGTGTAAATATCTACTACTTTATTTTTTGGTAATTATCTACCACTTAATTCTTTTTGGCAATTATCTATTACTTTATTCATCATGGTTAAAGTTACTGTTTAGTTTAGTCAATATGGACCTTTGATATTTCAATCGAACAAGTGTCACAAATCTAATGAGGAACTTGGAAAAAATGGAGAGCATAAGAAATGGAGAGGAGTTTCTTCCCATAATTTGATACAGTATATTTCTTAATTAAATTGTGACGAACCATGAAAGAGAAGATAATTACAAACTAAAAGCTATTTCGAATATAATTTAGCCTAAGCCTTGTCGATGAACCAAATCTACATCCCATAGCCTCCAAGTCTCCAATGGAAGAGATATGACATTATCGAATGAATTACGAATTACATAATAAACTCAATAACATCAAAAATGTATAAACAAATCAAAATCATGTGCAAGGCATGCTAACATAGATGCAAGGAATTAAGCTAAAATATTCACCAAAACATAATAAATATATGAAATAATCTGAAAGTGAGAAAGTGACCTTTTATTTTGTATTATTGAAGATAAATTAGTGAAGAGTTCAACGAAGCCAAATGTGCTTGAGAAATAGGAGAACAACTAAGACCGTCGACCGGATCTCTAACAAAACCCACTCGCCGGAAGCCGGAAAACTCGAAGCCGGGTCAGAAAACTCATTAAACTCCGGTGACTTACCCAACTGAAATGGAGCTTCGTTTGTCAGTAACAATGGAGGTAAGACGGTTATTTTGGTGACTTCTTTGGAGCTGTTTTGAGCTGGACTTGGGGTTGTTTTGGGATTATTTTGGAGCTACTGTTGAGCTGATTTTGTCAAGAAAAAAAAATTGGATTTAGGATGAGTTTAATCGATAGGAAAAGAAAAGATGAAATTCAGTGTTGGGAATTTTTGAGAGAGGATAACGATGGGCTTGGATGGTATTTGGATGATTTTTCCTTCTGCTTTTTCGTCTCTTTTTGTTGGGTTCTTTTCCGATATCCTCCTCTCTGTTCTTCCCCCCACTGTTCCATTCCTTCTTCTTTTGCTTTTCCTTTTTTTTCTTTCCCTTTCAAGTGAGGTCGGTCATGGTTAGAGAATGAGGGGGTTGGGCTGTTGGGAACTGGGAAATTGAGAGGAGCCGATCTTTTATGTGTGTGGGGGGGCTCTAGAAATTAGGTCTTAGGGATTAATTGGTGTCCCAAGTAAAAAGAGTATGTATGAGCATGTGAGTTTTGACGGAGAGCATGCGAGTTTGTTATAAAAGATAAGGAAGAATCTTGCCACATGAAAATGACTCATTGGATCTTGCTTTAATTAATTAATATATATATATATATATATATATATATTTCTTTTAAGAGTGTAAAATAAAAATATTAGCTAAATATTTTAAAATCAAGAACAAATATATTTTTTGTGATTTTTAATTTTCTTAAATAAAACGTACTAAAAATGAAATAAAGGTTAAAATATGTAGATTAAACTTAAAATTATTTACATACTAAAAAGTGTTGAAAAATCCCGAGTATGGTAAAAACTTAGGAGCTCACAGTTGCTCCTCTTTGCTTGGGAACATGAAGAGTTTTCAGGCAAAGACAAAGTAAGCCGTGTGACTAATTTTTGACCAAATCTTTATTCAAAAGGGAAAATAAACAAAGGAAAGGGTGCAACCGAGTTCTGGTTTTAAAGAGCCTACATATCCCGGGTCATTAGTGAATCAGGTTGCGTGTAGTTCAAGGAGAACGATAGAATGATGAGTTCGAGAGTCGAGTGAGGTTCCGTCGAGACTCCGGTCCATGGTCCTGTTATTACATCAAATTAAAATCAAAAGAAACTAAACAAGTCTATCAGCTATGAGTTACAAGATTCCTGTCTATAAGTCTTCTGAAACTTGGTCTTGAGTCTTGACTGGTTCTCCACGCAGACTCTGATCTGAACCTTGATGCTTGCTAGCTGCAGGTGCTAGTCCATTCTTCTACGGCTCCTTCTGATAAAAACGGAGAATGCAGTGATCGTGATTTCAGTCATGTCTGGAGCAGTCCACGTCTTTTCATCCGCTTCTGCATTTTGGGTTCATTTCTTCTTCTTCTTCTTCTTCTTATTCTTCTTCTTCTTCTTTTTCTTCTTATTTTTATTCTGGATTGGGACTTTTTCTTTTGGTCTTCTCGAACCCTATGCCTCGAGGTAAAACCTGCTCAGACACCATAACAAACAAACGAACGAAATTTTTCTGCCCCAGTTTGCACTAGGAAAATTTCATGAGTCATTGTAACAAAATTCTAAATTACTTCTTTATTGAAAGTAATAAAAGGTCAGGAATAGTATACCCTGAAAAGATCATGATGAATTTTTTTTTGGGATGGTGTTCCTTTATTGTCAAAAAGATATCTCAACTAAGGATTGGTGTACCTTATATTGGAAAAATGCGCTCAGGGAATAGTATACCCTATATTGGCAAAGATATCAGGGAGTAGTGTACCCTACATTTAAGATCAAATCAACTAGGGAGTGGATACCCTATGTTGGAAAGGAGACTAGAGAGTGGAGACCTATGTCTAAAATAAAATCAACTAGGGAGTGGAGACCCTATGTTGGAAAAGAAGATTAGGGAGTGGAGATCCTATGTCTAAAAATAAAAATCAACTAGGGAGTGAAGACCCTATGTTAGAAAAGAGACTAGGGAGTGGAGACCCTATGTCTAAAATAAAATCAACTAGGGAGTGGAGACCCTATGTTGGAAAAGAGTCTAGGGAGTGGAGACCTTATGTCTAAAACGAACCAAGAAGGATTTTTGTTTTTTTTTTTGGTTTTTTTTTCTTCTTTTTTTTTTTGAGACAAATCATTTTCATATTTTTTTTTGTTGAGAAAATCATTCTTTTAAACAAATTGCCCCGACGCTTATTTTCTGAGGGCATGAACAAACGATTTTTTTTTTCAAACCAGACTTCTCTCTTTTTTTTAATTATCCTAGGAGAAAATTCATCATACTAGGTTTCCTTATTTTAGGAGAAAGATTTATCAGACTAAGACGTTTATCCTAGGAGAAAGATTCATCAGACTAGGGCTTTTTTTGTTATTTTAGGAAAAAGATTCACCAGACTAAGATTTATTTATCTTAGGAAAAAGATTCATCAGACTAAGACGTTTATCCTAGGAGAAAATTCATCAGACTAGGTTTTTATATCTTAGGAGAAAGATTCATCAGACTAAGACATATATCCTAGGAGAAAGATTCATCAGACTAGGTTGTTTTATCTTAGGAGAAAGATTCATCAAACTAAGACGTTTATCCTAGGAGAAAATTCATCAGACTAGGTTTTTATATCTTAGGAGAAAGATTCATCAGACTAAGACATATATCCTAGGAGAAAGATTCATCAGACTAGGTTGTTTTATCTTAGGAGAAAGATTCATCAGACTAGGTTGTTTTATCTTAGGAGAAAGATTCATCAAACTAAGACGTTTATCCTAGGAGAAAATTCATCAGACTATATTTGTTTTTTTGTTATCTTATGAAAAAGATTCATCAAACTAAGATTTCTATCCTAGGAGAAAATTTATCTGACTAGGTTTTCTTATCTTAGGAGAAAAATTCATCAGACTAAGACTTCTTAACCTAGGAGAAAATTCATCAGACTAGGTTATTTTATCTTAGGAGAAAGATTCATGAGACTAAAATTTATATCCTAGGAGAAATATTTATCAGACTAGATTTTCTTATCTTAGGAAAAAAATTCATCAGACTAAGACGTCTATCCTAGGAGAAAGTTCATCAGACTAGGTTTTATTAATCTTAGGAGAAAGATTCATCAGACTAAGATTTCTTGTCCTAGGAGAAAGATTCATCAGACTAGGTTTTCTTATCTTAGGAGAAAAATTCATCAGACTAAGATGTCTATCCTAGGAGAAAGTTTATCAGACTAGATTTTATTAATCTTGGGAGAAAGATTCATCAAACTAAGATTTCTTGTCCTAGGAGAAAGATTCATCTGACTAGGTTCCCTTATCTTAGGAGAAAAATTCATCAGACTAAGACTTTTATTGGGAGGAAAATCCATAACACTAAGACTTTTTATCCTAGGAGGAAAAATGTGAAAAGCAATGGCAAAATTTATGCACACTAGCAAGACAGTAAAGGCAAAGATTTGAGAAACTTCCCTTTGTCAACTCTTCTCTTCTTTTCATTTTTTTGTATAGAACCACTTTCCTTGCACTGCTTTGTTCCTGTTTCAAACAAAGAGAATTTTGTCAGTTTTGAAAGTGGTGGTCAGTTTGTGGCCTTGAGTCTTGGGCAACTTGGCTTTTTCTCAATCAACTTGAGTCGGTTTCAAGAGCTTTTTGCTCTGCATCAACCCTGATTGTTTCACACCCAGTATCATTTGTATTTGTGGATCAATCAGCCTTATCCCAACTAGAGATCTTTACTTCGGTGACCTTTTCTGATATCTTGAATGGCTTTTGCTTTTGAAGTAATTTGTCTGTCAGAGAGAATCACAACTGGTAAGTGCCTTTTACATGATGTGCGCATTTCATAGGCCTTGTTTAGTACTACAGAGAATCCCTGATTAACCTTGAGGTTATCTTTGCTTTCTTTAGCCAAGTAGGCTGACAAGATTCTGTTGGGGGAGCCTTTGCATGAATCCTCAAAGGCATGTTGACTGTAACAATTGAGTGTGCTGGCCAAATTTACTTTGTGCAACTGAAAAGCTGGTAGGAGATTTTGAAATCTTTTCTTGCTTATTTTGACAAGAACTGACTCAGAGTGAAGGACACAATGATGCAAAGAAATAATATTAACAAGAAATGCCCCTATCAGGAAGGACAGATGGAAGAGTGTTTTTGTTTCCAATAACTAGCCTTAATGATCATGACATACATTTTGGACTTAACGGTCTGATTTATCAAACTGATCAAATCTTTCCTTTTACCATTCTTATGACCTTTGAAGCCAGGCTTGTTTGTGCCAATTCTCTGTATCAGCTCACAGCTCACCTTCGACTAGTGGTGCGCCAAGAGGTTTTCACCAACAAGCCTTTCTTATTTATTTATCTCTACTTACCGTCGCCTTACAGTGCCCGTGAGAGTTTTCACTAGTAAGACTCTCTCATTTGTTTCTTTTCTTTTTATTTCCTTTTTTTTGTGAGTAACTTGACAGTGTTCTATGTCGCGTGACAGTTGTTGCTCATTGCATTCTTGGCATTCTTAAAGGCATATCAGGAGGTCTTTATTTGGAAGGTTTTTGGATATGGTTGGAAGGAAAGGATGGCATGAAGGCTCAAAGTAGACTCAAAATGAGGGGTTGTAGACTTACAACTCTTGGAAGCGACTCTTTCAAAAGTGAGATAAAATTTTTGCCTCAGTTTCAGATACTAGGGATATTTTTGGATTTGTTTTTTTGAATTCTTATTTGATTGGACCGAACCGTGGAAGGCTGCTTACGTATCCTTTTTTTTAAAGGAATCAGGTCAAACGTAGTTCAAATATCTGACCTAATTATTTTTTTCTATTTCTCTTTCTTTTTCTCTTTTTTTTTTCTTTTCAAAAGAAGCTGCCCCGACCTTTATTTTCTGGGGGCATGGACCTTTGACTGTTCTCTTTTTTTTACTTGAACTTTCAATGAGTTTCCCCAGTTTGTACTCTGGGAGCATGGACTTTTTTTTTTTATTTTTTTTAATATTGTTTCTAAACTTGATTCCAAAAGAGGGTGGTCAAAGAAAATAACACAGACTCAAAAGGGGTAACAAAGGGTATAAAGTGTTTGGGTAGCAGAAAAAGGACCTCCTAGCCTTGAGAATGCCAATTATGGTATCCTTTCATGATCACAGCATTGATAGACATGTTGCTTTCTGGGTCTTTTTCAGTGTAAAGTTATATGAGCAATACTTTCCTCGCAGTGAATGACCCTTGTCAATTTGGGTGACTTTTTCTAGGATTTTGTCTTGATGTAGAAGATGCATTTTGCCACTAACTGATCCATTTCAAGTTGTCTGGAATATACCTTCTTTTGAAAAACACTTTCTATCGCTTAGTGCGAAACAGACTTCACCCGGCCCGATTATCCTTAAGCCTGATCTTCTCAAGGGTCTTTATTCATGTCTTTATTCATCTTCAAAAGCTCACTTATCCAATTCAAGACTAAATCAAGTTTCTAAGATCATGCCAAAAATTCCACATGCATGTTATGTCACTAGAACTAGCGCGAAGAACTATGCACAAAATGGACACAAAATGACTGACTGTTTTTATTGAATAAAGGATAGCAGGGTGTGATAACACAAAAAGAAGAAGAAAAGACGACAAAATAAGCTACCATGTCTAAAAGAAGAATGACTTTCCAGTTACTAAGCGACATCTTAGCCACAAATTTGTACATCAGTACTACTACGACATTCAACCCTTATTTTCCTTCTGATTCAGCACTCTGATTTTGGTTTTTGATCAAAATATTCCCAATATTGACTATCGGATTTTAGGACTTACAGCATGGGAACTTACACAGTAACTAATTTGCCAAAGGACTTGGATGAATTCTCATGTATCCCTATCATCACAGATCATCCAAGCAAAGCATGTCCTATTGCTCAAAACTAGTAGAAGTCAGCCAACATTTGCCTCAATTTTATCACCAACTTGTCTACTTGCCTTTTCGTGACCTTAGTTGGATCAACAATAGTGGTTCTTGTTCCTTCGGTTGAGAAGATACTTTTATTTCTAAAGGATCCTGGACTCGCCATTGCAAACCAACAAACCGACCACCTTTAACCAAATTTTATTTCAAAGCAACAAGCATGTTAGAATGAACACTCTTTTTTTTTCTTTTTTTTCTTTTGTCACTCTTTTTTTTTCTTTTTTTTTTAAAAACATTCGATCGAACCTGATGTGGGTTGCCTACGTATCATGTGGGAACACGAATCAGATCTTGCATAGTCCGGCAAGATCAGGAATAAAGTAAATAAACTAACTCTTTTTTTGGATTTGAATTCTTTTTTTTTTCCGAAAGAAAGGCTTATAAGAAGAAAGAAAATATTTTTGGATTTTGATTTGTTTATTTGTTTGTTTTTTTTTTGAGAATTTTTGAAAAGAAAGACTTCTAAAGAAGAAATAAAATATACATTTTTTGAATTTCGACATTATTTTTGGAATTTCAAAAGATAAACTTCTAAAGAAGAAAGGAAATGTTTTTGGAATTTTGGACTTTTATTTTGAGTTTATGAAAGAAAATATTTTTGAATCTTTAATTTTCTTTTGAATTTTCGAAAGAAGAATGAAAATATTTTTGGATTTTGAGAAGAAATTAAAAAAAAATATTTTTGTATTTTTAAAAATTCGGGTCTGAAAGAAAGATTTTCTAAAGAAGGAAGTAAAGGAAAATATTTTTGGATTTTTGAAAAATTGTGGGCCAGAACCGATGAGGTTTGACTACGTATCTCACATTCAGTGAGAATCAGACCTGCGTAGTTCGGCAGCTTTGACGCAACAGGAAAATATGACTTATTTTGATTTGTTTTTTCAAAATTTCAGTAGAGTTTCAGAATTTTTCAAATACCTGGATTTTTCAAAACCGGATGATTTTATCTCATACCTCACTCTTGATTTTTCTTATGATTTTTCTTAGTCGATCAATATGCAAGCCGAAATGAACAAATACACAAATAGCATATAAGATGCATCAGGATGGTCTTTTATTTCGGATACACCTGTCCTAGACGGACCCAACCCCTGTGTTGAGTCCCCAAAGTCAAATGCATGTGATGCAAACAAACGTTCCTCCTAGGGCTCCGGCATGAGGCTATATTATTCTAGGTTTAAATCCTGGGGGAGTGTTTTGGACCTGGCTTACCCAAGCGGACAACTCGAGCCGAGGTGGGGGCAATGTACCGGGAGCACGAAAGTCTACCCGGCCTAGTTGCTGATCCAGCCTCGTTCTATTTGGTACGACCTCTAACAGAAAAGTGGGTCACGCGTACGTGTGCACTATATTTTTAGAAGACTCAGAAGGGAGGCGTAGGAAGACAGTTTAATACAATTCAAATAATATCAAAGTAGTAAATGAGCGACAATTAGCACATTAGGCC
>AWOL01S0001803.1:55600-101505 GCA_000715115.1 Nicotiana otophora
GGGCAATGTACCGGGAGCACGAAAGTCTACCCGGCCTAGTTGCTGATCCAGCCTCGTTCTATTTGGTACGACCTCTAACAGAAAAGTGGGTCACGCGTACGTGTGCACCATATTTTTAGAAGACTCTGACGGGAGGCGTAAGAAGACAGTTTTAATACAGTTCAAATAATATCAAAGCGGTAAATGAGCGACAATTAGCACATTAGGCCCACAAACACAACAATATCAACAAACAATAAAGCCAAGTACAGATTACATTACAAGCTCGAATTCTGAACCTTGAACCAGAGATTCTGGGTTCGATCCCCAGCAAAGTCACCAGAGCCGTCACACCTCCTTTTTCCCGATAGAAATAGGGGTGTTTTTCCAATTAAAATGACATTATTCGAAATGGGATTATTTATTTAATTTGAGAGTCGTCACTTGGAATAATTTATGGTGTCCCAAGTCACCGGTTTTATTTTAAATCCCAAATCGAGAAAATTTGACTATGTTTTAAAGTTTGCGAAACCAGGAGACCGGGTAAGGAATTCTGTTAACTCCGGAGAAGGTGTTAGGTATTTTCGGATTTCGTAGTTTTAGCACGGTCGCTTTAATCATACATGGATTAACTAATTTATTTAATTACTTATTTTTAGGACCTATATGTGTTTTATCTTTTACCGCTTTTAATTATGGCGTTATGGATTTATCTTTGAAAACGGATCACATGTGTGTAAATCCGCTTTATTCAGCGCGTTAAAAATTATGTCATGCGTACGTGTACACGATTAATCACGCTTTATTAATTTAAGATTATTTTGTCAAAGTCGCGCGAACGTGTACTTTGATTTATTTTGGAAAATCATAATTATGTCACGCGAATGTGTACACAATCACGATAGTTGATTAAAATCGCGCCTAAAGCAAATTACGAATATTCATGAATTATTTTTCCTACTTTGAGATTATTGCCAGGCCAAGAGTTATAGAATGAATTCGTGGACAAGGGTGTAATTGATCGCTAAATGTATTGGCAAAATATGTTATACCAATGTTGAAGATATTCATCACTCAATGGATTATTATTCTTCGTTTATTGAACTGACATCTAGCTTCAACAAGGCCATCGCATTAACATACGCCAAACTTCACTTTCCATAATAGCCAAACTGTTAGTAACAATTACTGTGAAGCAAGACACTAAAATCATACTAATTTTTATTCCTAACCATCTTGAACTATCAAAAGGTATTTTTACCAAAGCTAATTTGTTACAGCATCTAAAAAATAAACTAAAGAACCGATTTCCTAACATAAATTTCTGAATATGATAGGAAAGAATCACTGTATCTAAGCTGGAATTTAATTGAACCTATTGAGATAAACCAATTCACATTAAGAAGAAAATTTAAACATAATATTTACTCTTAACAACTAAACAGAGAAAATCTGACCAATCTTTAATAACTCAACATAATAAACTCAATAACATCAAAAATGTATAAACAAATCAAAATCATGTGCAAGGCATGCTAACATAGATGCAAGGAATTAAGCTAAAACATTCACCAAAACATAATAAATATATGAAATAATCTGAAAGTGAGAAAGGGACCTTTTGTTTTGTATTATTGAAGATAAATTAGTGAAGAGTTCAACGAAGCCAAATGTGCTTGAGAAATAGAAGAACAACTAAAATCGTCGACCGGATCTCTAACAAAACCCACTCGCCGGAGGCCGGAAAACTCGAAGCCGGGTCAGAAAACTCATTAAACTCTGGTGACTTACCCAACTGAAATGGAGCTTCGTTTGTCAGTAAAAATGGAGGTAAGGCGGCTGTTTTGGTGACTTCTTTGGAGCTATTTTGAGCTGGACTTGGGTTTATTTTGGGATTATTTTGGAGTTACTGTTGAGCTGATTTTGTCGAGAAAAAAATAACTAGATTTGGGATGAGTTTAATCGATAGGAAGAGAAAAGATAAAATTCGGTGTTGGGAATGTTTGAGAGAGGGTAACGATGGACTTGGATGGTATTTGGATGATTTTTCCTTCTGCTTTTTCATCTCTTTTTGTTGGGTTCTTTTCCGATCTCCTCCTCTCTATCCTTCCCCCCACTGTTCTGTTCCTTCTTCTTTTGCTTTTTCGTTTTTTCCTTTTCCTTTCAAGTGAGGTCGGTCATGGTTAGAGAATGAGAGGGTTGGGTTGCTGGGAACTGGGAACTGGGAAATTGAGAGGAGCTGATCTTTTATGTGTGTGTGTGGGGGGGGAGGGGCTCTAGAAATTAGGTCTTTGGGATTAATTGGTGGCCAAGAAAAAAGAGTGTGTATGGGCATATGAGTTTTGAGGGAGAGCATGTGAATTTGTTATAAAAGATAAGGAAGAATCTTGTCACATGGAAATGACTCGTTGGCTATTGCTTTAATTAATATATATATATATATATATATATTTTAAAATCAAGAACATATAATTTTTTTGTGATTTTTAATTTTCTTAAATAAAACCTCCTAAAAATGAAATAAAGGCTAAAATATGTAGATTAAACTTAAAAATTATTTACATACTAAAAAGTATTTGAAAAATTCCAAAAATGGTCAAAATTAGGCGCTCACATTGGACATAAAACATTTTTCCTGATGGGCTGATTTGGGCATAACCCATCTCAACCCATGATAAAAGCTAGCCCAAAGTCAACCCGTCACTATCCAAACTTCAATCCCAATAATGTTTACTCAACCGGTTACTACACAAGATAGATTAATGGAATTTTTTACTTCCTTCTAATCATGTTTGGAGATGGTATTCTGTCATCCGTCTAGATTATATGTTTATTTGTATAAATTTCTGGTTAACAAGTTTCTAATGACTATGAAATAAATAAATATGCCACTAAACTTTTCAAATTGCAGTTGAATAGAACCTTAAATTGCTACTTATTATTAGATTTTAAATTATTAGATTAGTTAAGGATTAGATATTAGTATTAGCCTAATTAACTTTCGCTTTCTGAAAATACAATAAAATAAAAATGCACATTTTATGGCGTTACTCTCTTTATATTAAGAAAAAATATATTATACAGATTAACATCGGAACCAAATAAAAATGCAATATATATTTTTCTGGTCAAATGCAGTGCATATTAACTTGTAAAAGATCATAATAAAGTATACAAAATCACAGCTAATCATTTCTTTATGCAGTGAAAATAGACAGCGAACTTGGCAACCTTATTTTAAAATTCGTGTTCTACTATTAAAAAGCATGTTAAAAGCTTGCAATTAAATGATTAGTATTATAAATTTTTATAGTTTAATTCTTATTTTTCTTTTTACATTAAAAAGATTTGAGAGGATCTAATATGTGACGTAAATAAGGATGCAAAGTTACCCTGTAAAAAATCATGAAGAATGGGATGCAAAAGTTTGATCAAGTTTGACGGGTTGGGTTAAGACCCATTAATTAGTCAATCTTGACCCAAGTGAACTTTGGATAGAGTTGTGCAACGACTCATTTATTAGTTCAGCCATTTATACCCGTTCAAATCCAGCTCAAACAGCCCATTTGTCGCCCCTGGGCATGAGGTTTGAACTATTCAAATTCAAATCTCCATTAAATGTAAATAAATGGGGCCTAAATAGTTGGTCTAAAATTGTGAGGGGTCTATCGTTGATCAAGTCATCTATAGGGGGGGGTTTAATGTAAATTTCCCTAAATCAATTCCAAGGAAAAACAAAAGAAAAAAAAAACTTCTCGAGGTCAAGTAAAAGGGCAAAGTTGAGAACAAATTGAAAATACCAAAAAGGTAACAAAACGGCGTCGGATCCTCCATGGTTTCAGCGATCAAACCGGTGCTGGAGTGTCAACGACAAGGCAGAGAGAGGGTTTAATGGGCAAAACCGATTAGATTAATAATTCTTCAAATTCCTTGATTTTGGTTGAAGTGGTATCTCAGATTGTCGATCGTATATTGAAATTTTGAGTAGGTGATTGATTTGGAGGAGGATGGTGCTGGTATTAGCATTGGGCGATCTTCACATCCCGCATAGGGCTGCTGATCTTCCCGCTAAGTTTAAGTCTATGCTTGTTCCTGGAAAGATCCAACATATCATCTGTACTGGTAACCTCTGCATTAAAGTGAGTCTTTCTCTTCCCTTTAATTCATCCAAATTAATTAGTATTAGTTGGCCGATTAAAGTAAGAAAATGTTGTTGCTATAAATTAATGTTGTTGCATGTATGTTTTTTTTTTGCTATACCTAATGGGCTATTTTATAAAACTAAAGGCAACAGCTGTTTAATGTTAGCTATTCTTTTCCAATATTGTTGCAAGCATCATAATTGTTTTAAAAGATAAGTTTGTCTATTAATGAAATCTGTTACTTCATCAAAAAGAAAAAGTTGTTTGATTTCTTTTCCTGCGAAGAATTCAGATTGAGTAATAGATAGACTACTAAATGAGAGAAAATTTGGAAACTATGGAAGGGAGTGTTGGATAGGTTATTATAGCTAGACATGGATGTGTCTTGAGCAGCTCCTGGCAGAAAGCCTAGAAGACTGGTGTGAATGGCTTTGGATAATCAAGCGAGCAGAGCATAAAAATTTATTTTATTCACGTCTCACCTACGGCAATGAGTTTAGATTTCTTTTCCACAGGAAATGAAATAATTTATTGCAGTAACTATCAAAAATTTTAAAGAGTTCATTTGGGCAAACTTCCCCTACTTATATGCTACAAACTAGTAGTATAACATAAGTAGAAAGATCCCATGTTTTATCACCGATTGATGTTTATTATTTGGTTATTCACTTTTATAAGTTACCTATTGATGAATCCTAGGGCTTGTATATAAAATCTTTTGTTTCAAGCATTTGTTTGAGTGAGGAGTAATTGGTAGTTAGTTGTTTAAACTCACTTTTTCAATGTCATGATTGGATATAAATGTGGCCGGATTTTTTTAATTGAATAACCTTTTGAATCATTATTCTTTTAGATTGTGCTTGCTTTGACTTGCATTTTTTCTCCATAATAAATTCTATTCCAATAGTGTGGCATTAGACATTCCGTGGCTATAATTCCTGGTTGCTGCAGACTTATCACTTTTAACCTCGGCATTATTTTGTTCTCTCCCAAATCCTATAATTTTCTTTCAGTTAGACTGTTTAAAATAAAACAAAGAAATTTTCTGCAAATCATTTTTCTGAAGGCTTTGGTTTTTGCCTATTACTCTACGTAACCTCAACTTTCAAGCTTAAACTTATTAGTTGCTTATGCATGAGGGCAATTATCTTTGATATGGTTTGTGCTTTTGGCAAAGATATTCCACTATTAGAGCTGTAGTTGAATAATAGAGGTAACTTATATCTGCCCCATTGCTGTCAAAGGATTTGATGGAAAGCGCAGAATTGCCAATCGCAAAGAACAACCTAAGCCGTGAGCTTTATTGTTTAAGCATGCTTGAAAGGACGCCTTTCAAAACACTGTTCTATGTTGTGCGCTTGTGGAGAAGAATTGGAGATGCTAAGTGTCCGTTCTGTGTTATGAGATCAATTTATCATTGTTTCTTGTAATCTGAAATAAAAATCTGCAAGTCAAGATAATGCTAATTTTGGAGTAATTAGTCATTTGGCATATATCTTTTCAGTTAACCATGTGAAGTATAGAATGAAGACCTTGCTCCTTGGTTTATTTAGGAATTTTTTTTGATGAAAAGGTTTATCTATTTATTTAGGAAACTCAAGTGCATTTACTCCATAAGTACTGTTTTATCTGCGGGCTACTTCCACAAGTGTGCTCTAATTACACATTTTGCATCTACGTTGTATTAAACATCTTCTGGGAATAACCATTCCAACAATTTGTGTGATTTATTTTGCCTTAACAAATATGTTTTGTTTATTACTCCCAAATACTTATTACATTCAGTGTGGATGTTCCTGTTCTAGATCATTTGGCATCCAAGTCAAATATAGGTTCTTTATGAAAATTATTAAATACCTTATCCAATTTACATCTGCAGGAGGTTCATGATTACTTAAAGACTCTTTGTCCTGACTTGCATATTGCTAGAGGCGAGTATGATGAGGAGACACGTTACCCCGAGACCAAGACGCTAACAATTGGTCAATTTAAGCTTGGACTATGCCATGGCCACCAGGTCTGATTCACCATTCTTTCTTGTCACTTGCTGTCCTGCTTTAAGCTGATGAGGCAAAACATTTGGGTTATTCAGGTGGTCGGAATTCTTGTCAGGGATAAACCTAACACGTACTCTTTACTTAGTGGTATGGCATGTAGCAGATACATATGTATTAACATGCACCCTGCCCTCTCTGCGATTTTTCTGCTTTTCCACGGTTTCAGGTTCTTATGTGTGCGTTGATGTATGTATAAGTGCTTACGCCAAATTTATCTATTCATCTTGTTAAGAAACTTTTGCTAGTGTGTCATTGTAAGAAAGTTAATTTACTTGCAATAACATTCTTGCTTAGCATAACATTGAAGTTTGGTTGCATTTGTGAGATTCAAAGGCATTTATCTTGTACTGCCAAAAAAGTCCTGCCGTATTTATCGTGGGTTCTTTCCTCAAGATGTAATACCATGTCTCTCCAATATTCCCACAACTAACTTAAAAGAATATTATGGCTAAATTTGTACTCTATCTTGGTCTCTGGCTCATTATTTTTTCACTTTTTGACCCACTATCTCCTTTTTTGGTCTCTTCTAAACTTTTTGCTTACATTATTTTTTAGAAATAGTTTTCCGCTTTTGAAAATTTAGCACTCTAAACTGAACTATTTATATGCGAATTATTTGAGAAATATTGCTTAGTCCTCAAGCCTGCCGCCTTTTCTATTCGTAATGGTATGTTCCACTTTTCTTTTGGTCGTCCAGGTTATTCCATGGGGTGACTTGGACTCATTAGCCATGCTTCAAAGGCAATTGGATGTTGACATACTTGTGACTGGCCACACCCATCAGTTCACAGCATACAAACATGAAGCAGGGGTTGTTATAAATCCAGGATCTGCTACTGGTGCCTACAGTAGCATCACATATGATGTCAACCCTAGCTTTGTTTTAATGGACATTGATGCCCTGCGTGTTGTGGTCTATGTTTATGAACTCATCGATGGAGAAGTCAAAGTTGACAAGATTGATTTCAAGAAGACAACAACACAGAATGCTAACTGAATAGCAGAATAGTAATTCAGCTGATTTTGGTGGAATCTTAAGAGTTGATAAGACATTATATTCCTTTGTTTGCTTGCTTCCAAGGCATTTTCGGCTGCCTTTGTTCTTTATTTTCCTGTTGCTTCTGATTATTCAAGTTTTATGTCCAGTTACTCGAGTCAGTGTGCATTGAGAATTCAGTTGGTTAAATTGGCAAGTCTTCTGGGGGGAAGGGGTTGGAAAAAGTCCACTGTTTATTATGCTACTAAATTCCTTTTTTTTTTATTTTAATATATATGTTCATAAGTTGATAGACTGATTGTGGCTTTTGCTGCGATAGTAAAGTAGAAACATTAAGACTATGCATAAATGTTTCTGTTAAATATCTTCTTTTGTAAGCATGAATAGATCTGTCTATCTCGAAATTAAACTTTTCTTACTGAAAGGTTCTCTACTCCCAGATTCTGGACTGAGTGTTAAAGGTGAAGGGATCTATTACCATCTGACCACTTCTCTACAGTGGTTACCTTGAAATTAGTTGCTGCAACATCGTGCCTGACCAGCTCGCTTTTCGGACAAATCCGGTAGAACATTGAAGGGGCTCCGTTGGGGGTTGGATACTGATGTAAACTAAGAGTCCACCAAACTGACAGAGAACTCTATCAGTTCCCACAGAACACACACAGAGCAGTACGTAAATGACACAGCAGTATTTTACGTGAAAATCTCTCAGTTCACGAGATTAAAAACTACGACCTACACTCGTATGATTTCAACTTCACTAACCGGGCAACTTTAGATTACAACCTATTGTAACCTAGGAATTAACCTCTTAATCCTTCACCTGCTTGCAATAACTCTATTGCAAGCTTCTTTGTAATAACTCTATTACAAAGCTCACCACTTTGACCAACTCTAGTCAAACACAAACACACGGTTTATGATTTTCAAAGGATATCCTACAAGATGCTTCTAACTAAGATGCTTCTAACTAAGCTGAGTAGGAATTACAAGTGAATAACATTAACAAAGAGACAACAATACTAAGGACACATGATAAATTCAGTGTTGGGATCTGGTCCTTTGTTTTGTTGCTACTTTGTTCTTCAAGCCTTGGAGTCAATGAAGTCAGCGACACATTTGAGAGAGACTTAATGATTTTGAGTTTGCAAGTGTGTGTTTTCCCTTGCCTCATGTTGGTAATATATAAGTGAGGTCATTGGGATGATGTAAGCAAGTATCTGGTACATAGCTTGCTACATAAAGTGATTGTTGCACTGTTGTGTGTGCAGTGCAACAACTTTAACACCCGTAAAGAGTTTGACTTGTACTGTGATCGGAGGAACTGATAGCCATTTGTTCCCTCTGCCGTTTCTTTGACTGATATTATTGGAACTTGTGCCAGACATGTGACTTGTTGTTCCGAGCACTTTGAGGTTGTGTAACAAGTTCCCTGTCTGATTCTTATATGAAGTTTGTTAAATCATCAAAATACAAAGACGCATGACTTATCATATACATTCCACTTCAAACCCCAATAAAATTTTATTGGCACTCGGCTGTAGTGTCTCATAAGGTGAATTTAATAATCATCTGCCTCTTAGAACCCAATTCAGTTCATATATGGTTCAATGTGTAACCTCTTCACACCCCAATTAACGACTAGTGTGATGCATGAGCTCTTGATTTTTTTTCTTAAAATGAACAACTATTCGCGGTTTGTAGAACCAATGGACACGGATCAATTGTATATATGCATTGAGCTAGAAATGTCTAGGAGATGGGATGCCATTGCCAATATGAATCTTGATTTGGATATCAGAAAATCGTGCGTTTATTATGCTGTCTGTGAATTTTATTAACGAGATCCTTTAATAGCACGAGTTATGTACTGCTGCATTGGGAATAACTGTTTTCATGACTTGGGAATTTGTTTACATGAATTCAGAATACATTGGTAGCATTCCAACGAAACCAAGGCACTGAGTACATCTAGTTGAAAAATAGAAATAATCAGTGAAATATGAGATAAATTGGTAACTCAGAGCTACCTTTTATTGTTAACCCCAGAATAAAAATAAGCTAATATAAATGCAAGTCATACTACACAAGAAATGGTCTCTCAACTATACCATAACCATGAAAATCTAAAAGGAGAGGGGAAGAAATGAAATAACTAAACGACCCTAGTGTAGCAATCTCAGAACTTCCTATTAGGCAGTGAACCTATATACCATAATGTGCTTATAAGTTTCCCCTGGATTCACAATCTGGGAAGGAAAATTGGGATGATTAACAGAATCTGGGAAGCCTTGTGTCTCCAAACAAAGTGCAGCATACTTTGAGTAAACAAATCCACCTTTTCCCTTGGCATTTTCCAACATATTACTTGTGTAAAACTGGACACCAGGTTTATTTGTCCACAGTTCCATCTTTCTACCTGATTTGCTTTCTTGAACAATTGCCACCCTTTGCAAATGCCTTCCCTCAGTATTATCCAACACATAGTTGATATCATATCCACCTGGTATATCACTGAACTTGCTCCCTATTGTCCTTGGCTTGAGGAAATCATAGGCTGTTCCTTCAACCGGAGTAATTTGTCCGGTGGGGATAAGCTTATCATTAACAGGAGTTATCTTTGATCCGAAAACCTGAATAGTGTGGGAGAAAATGTTGCCGCTGGTGTGTCCACCGAGATTCCAGTAAGTATGTGATGCTAAATTGACTGGTGTTGCTTTGTTTAGAGGCTTTGCTTGCATTTTTATGGCTAACTTGTTTGTCCCAATGAACATGTATGTTACCTTGACAGAAAGGTCACCAGGAAATCCTGTTTCACAACATTTGATTATCAAATATTTGTCTTGGAAAATTTGTGCTTTTAGTCACAAATTTTGAATTTGGTCCTTATGATTTAGCATTCACATAATTGAACTTGTGCACATGTGATCCCCAAACTAGAGAATCTATTTAATTGTTAAACTATTTAATTACCGGTGAAATTAGCACTATTTTGAAGGCGATATATAGGTTGTCAAGCTTCTCCATGGCCCGAAACGCTTTTTTTTGTTTTTTTTCAAAGTTTGAAGCGTTTGGCCAAACTTTTAAAAGTAAAAAAAAAAAAAAGCTTTTGAGTAGAACCAGAAATAATTTCGGAGAAGCGGAGAAAAAAACAGTTTCTCCCTAAAATCACTTTTTTGAAAATCACTTTTAAGCAAAAAAACACTTAAAAACACTTTTTAGAAGTTTGACCAATCAAAAATAATTTTCCAATTAATTAGCCAGTCTTAAATAATAGTCTAGATATACCATATTTCTCATATAAAGGGAACAAATATGCACAATTTGATAACTTGAAGGTTAATATGTTAGCCTAATATCACAAAGGGGATAATTTATGTATACCTTGTTCACCATCAAAGCTGTTGTAGGTAAGAGTAAGATGACTATCTTCTTGATAATCTTCCACTGTCCATATCACATCACTGAATCCTTTGCTACCCCCTGATTTAAAACGAATATGTTAATGTTAATCAAGTGAAAAAAACATTAAAATGGAGAACTTTTACAACAAAAAAGGGATTAATAATAAACACCATGGAGTGTGTTTCCATGATCATTAGCTGGTAATTTATATTCGACTCCATTTAACTCGAATTTTGCTCCTCCAATTCTGTTAGCCACGCGCCCAATAAGGCCACCAAAGTATGTGGTGTCGTTCTACAGTACATTAAATAATAACCTTAATCAAGAATCAAACATACAAAAACATATGAATTTGTCCTCAGAAAAAACATTATGAAAAATGACTAATATAATTTTATGTAAGACAAAGGGGATCACAGAAACTAACCTTGTAGTAATCGATGGAGTTGTACCCAAGAACAACATCATCCAAGTTTCCTTAAAACAAGGATTAAAAGTGAGAGTGTTAGAAACAACAATATATGAAATTGAAAGTGCATATAAATGTAGTAAGAAATAAACAGAGAAGAGGGAGAGAAGTATACCATTTTTATCAGGGAGTATGACAGAAAGAACGGTTGCACCATAGTTTGTGATCTTAACAGAAAAATCACCCTTTTTCAACTCGTACACTTTTATTTCTTCCTCTGCTGTACATGGATTTCCAAGAATAAGAATGATAAGAGCAAAACAATAGAGAAGAGAGGTTTTGGCCATTGTTGATGGGGACAGAGAGATGAATCAAAGATGAGTTTGCGTTGGCTGGTCTATAAATAGTCGTAGGTGAAATTGTTAAATGACAAAATGGTTAGAAATTTAATACTAAAAGATTTGGGAAATTCATGTTGATAAGGAAAGATATTTGAATAGTGTGGATAAGGACAAATATCCAAACAAAGAGAGTAAGAGACAGTAGTAAAGACGTATTAGGATTTTAAAGCAAGTATGATAGCCAGATTCTCGAGATTCTCCATTATTTTATGTAGTACTAGTATTTTATGTAGTATTTTATGTAGTACTAGTATTTTATGTAGTACTAGCTAAAAATAAAAATGCCAAAAGATATGTAGAAGAATCTTTTTCTAACTGCAACTAAGTTCCTTTTTCTGAAGTGAGTATAAAATCCTCACATCTTAAAGCCACAGTTATCATATTACTAAATAGGGATAATAGTAATTTTGGTCTCTCAATCTTTGATAAATTTTAATTTTGGTCCTTGTAAAATATGATAAAGTATACTTAACCTTTAAATTTATTAAAATATATGTTTTTCTCCATTTATATATGAAATATATTATATTTAGATTATTTTTATAACTATATTATCCTCAAATCTGGAGTAACGCTACACACTTAATATAACACAGGGGTAGTCTGATGATGTAAGGGATCAAAAGTGTACATTTAATTAATTAAAGGTTAAATGTGCTTTGCCAGATATCTAAAGGATCAAATTCAAAATTTGTCGATATCTAAGGACTAAAAGTGCAAATTTCCCCACTAATTAAATACTATAGTGTGTACATGTGAAGAAAATATTAAACATATATCTTTTCTTGAGGGAGCAGGGGTTCATGCAAGTCCGTATAGGGAAAAAGATATACTTCGAAATAATTCAAATTATGCACTCTCTAATTTTTCTAAGAAGTGATAAAAGTTCTACTGATGATCTACTACACACAATGCTATAAATATTCTTTTCATTTAGTTTAGGCTCAGTCCATAACGGTTTTGCTATTTCTTTTTAAATATCAGAGATTTGAAATGAACGTTGACAGAAAGATAATATTATATCATTTTTCAGGCCATAAATGGAGTTTGCAGTTTGTTCAGATGTCGGGAATGGAAAGAGTAAATAAAATATAAATTCATCTTTTTTTTATTTTTTTCTAGTAGGTGTTGAATTTATTGAAAGGAAACCATTCTTGTCGATTAATTCCAAGCACGAGATCTGACTTCTTTTACACTATGCAATTTAATTTTTCCTCTTTTTAAATATTTTTCCAAAATGTGGGAGAGAAGTCAATAGGAGAAAGGATAAGTGATAAGTGAAGGGTATTGCAAATGGGTATATTATACTTGTAATATTCCAAACAGTATCCTTTTTCAACTCAACTTCATATGTTTTTTTCTTAATTTCAATCAAACCTTGTACTTTAACTTTTAAGACGTGGTAGATCTACTATTCAAGTTCAATCCTTCAAATACGAGAGGACTAATAGTGTTTTCACCGTCACATTAACTAAACCTTCAATTTAATGGCGGAACACTACTAGAAATTCGAGAAAAATCGCCCAAAAAAATCGATCAAAGTAGGTCGGTAATGGTCAATAACCGTCCAAAATACGACCATTAATGTGTGGTCGGTATTTTGAAGGTCGGAAGGACATACCGACCAAAGTTGGTCGGAAATTACCGACCAACTTTGGTCAGTCAATTAAATTCAAAAAAAAAAAAACCGACCAAAGTCGGTCAGTATTTTAATTATGTAATTAAAAAATACACCATCTGAGAATCGAACCGGGGTCTGTACTGTGGCAGGATACTATTCTACCACTAGACCATTGGTGCATTTTATTTTAATAGTGTCTTTTATTTCATTTATATTCTTTAATTGTATTTTTGCACGAAAATAACCGACCAATGTCGGTCGGTTTTATTAAAAAATAAAATTACCGACCGAATTCGGTCGGTTTTTTATAATGACCGGCCGAATTAACCGACAAAAGTTGGTTGTTTTTTTAATATTAATTTTAATATTTTTTAAATGAAAAACCTATCAAAGTAGGTCGGTTTCTTGAAAAATAAATTTCGCGGGACTTAAAAATAGTTTCCCGCATTTTTGCGCCCAAAAAAACCGATCAAAGTTGGTCGATTTCGTAAAAAATAAATTAAAAAATAAAATATTTTAAAAATTGGTCGGTTTTTTGACCGATATTTTTACCGGCCAAAATTAATCGGTCGATCGCGATCAGTTTTTACCAAATTTCTAATAGCGGCAGTAAAGGTACTCAACTTAAAAGTCTCACTTGTCCATAAGAGTTTTCTTATTACTCTTTTGGAAATTTGAAATGAAAACTGATATAAAGCTAAGAGCATTAATTTGCAAGCGTCAAACTGAGTTGTCATTTTTTCGAGTAAATATACGGGTAGTCACCCAATTTCGCGCTCGTTACTCCAAAGTCATTATTCTTTTTTTGTTACATAAAAGTTATTTTACTTTGCTTAACTTTTTACAAAAAATAACTTTGATCATTTTTTGTAAAAACACTCATCTAAAATGTGAGAGAAAATGACAAAAATAATCCTTATATTTGGGGTAAATTCAAATTGGGCCCTTAAATATACTCCTTAGCTATTTTGATCCCATAAGGTTGTCAAAAGTGGGCGCTTTTAATTTTCATCGAAGATTTAATAAACTCTGCTTATTAAATATACTGAAAACTAAAATTTAATTAACTAGAATTATCAATATAGTTCCGTCAAATTCAGTAATGGACAAAAAATATAAAAATCATAGGTGCTCTGCTAACTTAAACATAAAGTTACTATAAAAAATATTATAAGTGTGAAACTAATTGGAAAGTAAACAAGAAAATAACGACACACTTTAGCTTTGTAGCCTCCTATTGCAATATATACAAACAAATCGCACCTCTTCCGGACTAAATTAAATAGTTAGTATTTGATCCTTTAATCGATAAAAAAACTAATGATTTGTCCAAAAGTCCAATGGATGAACGCAAATTCACCAATCACCACAATCGACATTAATGCAACTAACATACATTCACCTTGAAAATGAGTTAATCCCTTCATGATATACGAATTTTATATCTTCAGACCACATGATTAATTATAAAACAATAAAATTCAGTTATCTTATACCTAATTGCAAGTAAGACTAAATACTTTGATGGGATGGACTTGTCAAATCCAGAAGTCGTAAAACAAAAAATGCACAAGATACTAGAAGTAAATTTTAAAATAGCATGTTATACCTCAAAAAGTTATACAAAATCTTATAATAAGTCAAAATGGCCGAAATTGTAAAAAATACACTTCTACATGTGATTCCATAGTAATCTCTTTTTCACATTTTCCATTAAAATATCAATTATAATTTGTTAAACACTCTACGAAAATCAAAAGTACTCACTTTTGACAGCCTGATTGAATCAAAACAACTAAGGAGTATATTTATGGGCGCATATTAAACTTACCCGAAAATATAAGGATCATTTTTGTTATTTTCTCTTACATTTTAGGTGGGGTTTTAACAAAAAATGACCAAAATTAATTTTGTGAAAAGTGGAGCAAAGTAAAATAATTTTTATGTAACAAAAGAAAGAATAATAACTTTTGTGTAATGCGTACAAAGGTGGATGACCACCCATAAAGTTTATTTCATTTCTTTAGATGATGGGAATGCAAAAATTAAATAGAATATATAGTTTTAACGTAGATGTTCAAATTGAAAGGAGAAATATCTTGTCAATTAAGGCAGCACGAGCTTTAACCTATTTTACATTATGTAATCTTTTATGAATAGAATTGTACTTAGAGTGAATGTCTATCTTTTAGAGAGTTTGTTACTTTATGGCTAAGTCATTTTCCCCTATAAATAGAGGTCTTACCCCATTGTAATTCATCCCAAAATTAATAAGAATTCTCTTTCTCTTCTCTGCAATATTGTTCTTCTTCTTTTATTGTTTCATTTCACGTTATCAGCACGAGACTCCACCGTCTCAAGAAGTTCTTTGAGAAGACTAAGGTATACTTTTTCTCCTCTTTTAACTATGACTGATATTATGAAACGAAAGTTCGTTGCCCTTAAAATTTCGGACAAGAATATATGCCATGGGTATTGGATGCTGAAATCTATTTAGATGCAATGGGTCTTGGAGACGCCATTAAAGATAAAAATAAAGCATCTACCCAAGATTGTGCTAAGGCCTTGATTTTCTTGCGCCATCACCTTGATGAAGGGTTGAAAATAGAATATCTCTCAGTCAAAGATTCACTTATTTTGTGAAATGGCTTAAAGGAAAGATATGACAACTGAAAGTTGGTCACTCTTCCACAAGCACGATATGATTGGGCTCATCTGAGGCTCCAAGACTTTAAATCTATTTCTGAATATAATTCTGCGATGTTCAGAATTACTTCTAAATTGAAACTCTGTAGAGATAGTATCACTGACTATGATATGCTTGAAAAAATGTTCACAGAGTTTCATGCCTCCAATATGGTCCTGCAACAGCAGTACAAAGAGAAAGGTTTCAAGAAGTACTCCGAGTTGATTTCTCTTCTCCTTATGGCTGAACGAAATGACTTGCTCATGAGAAATCACGAAAATCGACCCACTGGGTCTACACCATTGCCTGAAGTGGATGAGGTGTATTCCCATTATGCTAAGCGTGGAAAAGGTCGTGGCCCTATTCATGGTCGTGGTTGTGGCCGTGGACAAGGAAGAAATTTTCTTGGTGTTAATCATCCCCCAAAGAAAAATAACCACCAAAAGTGGAAAGGGAAAGATAAGAAGCCAAAGGCAAATGGTTCAGAAACTGAATGCTATCGTTATGGTGGAAAAGGGTATTGGGCAAATATTTGTCATACACCAAGATATTTGGCTGAGCTTTATCAAGCATCTCTAAAGAATAAAAGCCATGAAGCTAATTTTGTGTAACGATCTGACTTGTCATTTTATGAATTAGCATTTTGTTCGGTGGATTAAGGTCTCAGGCAGCTTTGAAATGTGTATTATGACTTGTGAGGGTGGTCAAGTTTGGTTTTCGGATGATTCAGGATTTAATTGAAAGAACAATTCTTGTTTTGGAAGCTTAAGTTAAAATAATTGACCAGATAGTGAATTATGTGTAAACGACCCTTAAATAAAATTCTGATGGTTCCAATAGCTCCGTATGATAATTTTGAACTTAAGAGTGTGTCCGAATATTTATTTCGAGGTCCGTAGATAAATTAGGCTTGAAATGGCGAAAATAGGAAATTTAAGTTTGGAAGTTTGACTGGAGAGTTGACTTTTTGATGTCAGAATCGAAATCCAATTCTGGAAATTGAAACAACTCTGTTATGTCATTTATGACTTGTGTGCAAAATTTGAGGTCAATCGGAGTTGATTTGATAGGTTTCGGCATCAAATGTAGAATTTGAAATTTCTTAGTTTTATTAGGCTTGAATTGGGGTGCGATTCGTGGTTTTAATGTTATTTGATGTGATTTGAGGCCTCGACTAAGTCCGTAATATATTTTGAGACTTTTTGGTATGTTCAGACGGGGGCTCGAGAGACTCGGGTGAGTTTCGGAGTGGTTTCGGACCATTTCTAGGCCATTTTTAACTGCTGGTTTTTTTTGCTACAACAATGTGCATCGCAGAAATTTTTGCTGCACATGACTGACTTTTGAAACTTATAACTCGTAATCTATAAGAAATTTGGCAATGATCCGAAAATGAAAGTTGTAACCCTTTGTATTTAGTTTTCAGAAATTTAAACCTTTTGGCAGTTTGAGTTGGTGTCGTACCCCAAAACCGAGGAGCGCGACCGGCGCTCAACCGAGTGAACCCGGCCGAGCAAGCCTATTAGATTTCCTTCTACCCAACTCATTCATGAATAGAAGGAATATATATTTTTGTTATCCAAACAATAAAGTGATCATGTCGGAAAATACCAATTAATTACCATTAGTTACTCCATTAATAAGTCTCAAAACACACACACACCCCTTCATGGTTCAAAGTGGAACAAGTGATTTAATCACAACACAACTTGTTTAAAACTCCCAACAGCCATACAGAACCCACACTTAGTCTACAGAGCCTCTAAAAATACCAAAGAGTACAATGATAGTGCCGGCAACAAGGCTCCGGCTATACCTCAAAACACATAAGAAACAAAAGATGCACAACCCCAGAATGAGATGGGGCTCACCAAGTGAGCTGGGAAGAATGAGCACGGCTATCATTGGTCAGTATCCTTCGCTGTGGAACAACCTGCATCCATTAAAGATGCAGCGCCCCCGACAAAAGGGACGTTAGTACATGTCGAATAGTACTAGTATGAAAACCAAACACCAACTTAAGAACTCGAAAATACAGTATGAATATGATGAATCAAGGCGATAATAGAATAGCATAGATAGTCGTTTAAACCAAAGCAAACTTATCAAGAGCTGTCATTAACATTTTTAGAATTCAAGATGAGATCCTCTGTAACCATTTTCAGACAAAGCGGCCCCGCCACCTCACCTCAATGTATGCGGGTGGAGGTGTAAACACAATACCAAAACTCTACTCAAGCGGTCCTGTCGCCTCACCCCAATGTATGCGTGTGGAGGTGTAAACACGATACCCATTTTCACACAAAGCGGCCCCGCCGCCTCACCCCAATATATGCGGGTGGAACTGCATCAACGATACCAATACCTACACAAAGCGGCCATACCGCCTCACCCCAATATACATATGTGGGTGGCGGTGCAACAACAATACCAAAATCATACACAAAGCGGCCCTGCCACCTCACCCCAATATATGCGGGTGGAGGTGTAACCCCAATCACAATCTCTACACAATTTGGCAAAATAGTTTTCAACATAAATCACGATTTGGAATCATAACACGTAGATACACAATTCATAGTTTGGAACGCATCCTCAATTTATAATACAATATCATGAGAGCATTTGGAACACGAATTAAACATATATCTTTATCACAAAACTTATTCGGAATACTCAACTTGTAATAAATATCTTGGAACTTACAAGGATATTGAGGTTCCAATTCTTAAAGAAGAATTTAGCCAACATACCTCAATTTAGCTTCCTTAAACTCTAAAATGTTCCGGAATTCTTAGCAACTTCGATCTATTTTAGAAATATAACAAATTGAACCAAAAATTAGGAGGATGATCATGGTTCTAGCTCATTTGAGCATTTTATCAAACACTAGGTGTGCATTAAGGTTTCAAGGTCCTTTTATGGAGGATTCCATCATTCCTCAACCCATTCTCTACCAATTTTAGCTCACAACCTCCCCACATTCTTTGATAACACATGCATGCAAGATAACAACCCCCACACCCAATATTTGTCTCTCTATTTAACCCATTTTTGTAAAATTTCAAAATTGAGAGCTAGGACATAGATTCTTACCTTTAGGTTGAAGCTTTCCTTTGTTAATCCTCAATGGTTGAGCAATAATTGATAGATAATAGGTTGAAGTTTGCTCCCTCACTCTAAACACTCTCTCTCTCTCACTCTAGAACAACAGAAATGTGCTCAAAATGAGCTATGGTACATGTTTTAACGAGATAGGGTCCGGTTTAAAAACTCAAAACTGATGCCCCGGAACAGGATATGTGGTTGCAGAATGGATATGCGGTCCGCATATCGGCCGCACAAATTGGGTGCCAAAACTGGAAAGGAACTGATCGGGTCTGCGGTCACTAAGCGGCCCGCAAACCTTTTTTGCGGTCGCATAATGCATCGCAGAACCTCCCTCCGCAAAACTTCAAGAGTGATTGTGCGACAAGAGTGCGGCCTGCAAAACGGTTATGCGGTCGCATAATGGACCGCGAAAATGACCCAGAAAACTGACTCACTCTGCGACCATTCTGCGGCCCGCAGAGTGATTATGTAGCCGCAGAATGGGCTGCAGAAACACCTATTTCTGCCAAATATTTTCCTTCAACTTCCCAGCGCACTGTTCAATCAAAAAAGTCCGAATTGCGGCACGCAAGCTCGCTGCGAAGAATTTCTACTATTATTAACCTCTACACCTGCCCCGGCATCACGGAACCTCGGTTTTAAGGAAAAAGTTTCACGGGGCTTTACAGTTGGGTACAAGAAGTTATGGTTGATACACTACAGGCTGTCGGGGAAGAGTTTTGGAAGAGTTTGATATTTTTAGCATAAGCATGTAATGATCCAAAGTCTATTTTTAGTTCTAGCGATCAAGATTCGATTTTGAAACTTCCGGGAGTTTGATAATGAATTGTAGGAATGATCTGGAAAGTTTGGTCTAATTTCATCAAGTCGCGATTGGGTTTTTAGCGCGAAACATGAGTTAATTATTTAACGAGTGAAATTGTATCGCATTGAGCAAATGAGCTAAGAATTGAGTTTCGATTGAAGGACTAGGTTCGTATTATTATTTGTGACTCATAGGAATAAGAATCGTCGAATTCCGAGTTCGTATGATAGAGTTAGAGTCTTTTTAGTGAAAATAAATATTGTTGGTGCAACAGGTTCTGGTGCGCACCTTTAGCGACCAGATTTGGCACTTTGAGCGACGGGAATTGGGCTTTAGCGATCAGAATAGTATTTTTATTGAGCAGTTCTGGTTTTTGTTTTGCTCATTTCAATAGTTTTGGACGAAAAACCACGGCTTGGGGCGATTTTTGAGCAAGAAATCATGGGAAATCTTAAGATAAATCACTTGTGATCATTTCTACTCCATAATATTGAATTATCATCGAATAATCTTACTAGATTACATGATTTTGAGGGGTAAATCAGGGATTTGGACCTAGGGATTTGAAAATAATATTTGAGGATTTGGAGGTCGAGTTGATGTCGGAATTTGGTAAAATTGGTATGGTTAGACTCGTGGTTGAATGTGCTTTTCGAATTTTGTAACTTTTGTCGGGTTTCGAGACGTGGGCCCCATGGGCGAGTTTTGGGTGAAATTTCAGATTTTGATGAGAAATCTGTATTTTCATATGAAATTAATTCCTATAATTTATTTTGACTGAATTGAATTATTTATGACTAGATTCGAGGCGTTTGAAGGCCGATACGCGAGGCAAAGGAATTGCAGAGCAAAGAATTGCACGACTTGAGGTAAGTAACATTTCTAAACTTGGTTCCAAGGGTATGAATCCCCGAATTGTGTGTTATATCAATTGTTGGAGGTGACGCACATGCTAGGTGACGAGCGTGTGGGTGTGCACCATAGAAATTGTGACTTAAATAAATGATGTGGAGTTGTAAAATTGAAGAATCATGTTATTATCTGCGTATCCTCTACGTGTTAGAGAAATTGAGTTGAGGCTCGTATTAAAGATCATGTTTAGGCTACATGCCGATATTTTGGGACCCATAAGGTCGTGTTGCTGTTGAATTAATTATTTTAAAATGTGCATTTCATGCTCAATCATGCTCATCCATTGTGAGGATATTTATGGGATCGGGGTTGTCCGCCTGCAGCAGGCCATATCGGCTTTATATATATTATTATTATTATGGGATCGGGGTGCACGCCGCAGAAGGCCTTATAGGCTTTATTGTTTTGGATCGGGATTGCACTCCGCAACATGCCTTATTGACTTTATTATTATATGGATCAGGGCTGCCCGCCTGCAGCAGGCCACATCGGCTTTATATCACGCTTGGGCTGAAGGAGCCCCTCCGGAGTCTGTACATACCCCCAGTGAGCGTAGATAATTATATATTCGGGATGGACTTCCCAGGGCATGGACTTGCCTTACTTGTTTATATTGTGATGAATTTCCCTGAACATGAATCTCGGCTGTATATGGTACTGAGTGACTCACTGTCAGTCGATGTGTGTATATATATACGGGATGGAATATCCCTCGGCTGTATTGGCCATAAACAATACCGAGTGACCGAATGATTTATGACCAATAGTACATGAGGTCTTACTACTGAGATGTCATATTCCTCATATCATGCAGTATTGATCTATTTTTGCTTGTACTGAGTTTAACTGTTGAACTTGAAAGCATGCCTTCATTTCTGTACCATTATTTATGTACTGAACTGTACCTGCGGAGCTCGTCACTACTTTCAGCCCAGAGGTTAGTTTTGTTACTTATTGAGTTGGTTGTACTCATACTACACTTTGCACCTCGTGTGCAGATCCAGGTTCTTTCGGACACAGCGATTGTTAGATCTCAGAGTGCTATCAGTTGGAGACTATCAAGGTAGTTGCCTGGAGTCTGCTGACCTTGACTCTCATTCTTTCAGTTATTGTACTGTTCTATACTTTCAGACAATGTTTTATCAGTCAGACTTTATTATCATTTAGATGCTCATGTACTCAGTGACACTAGGTTTTGGGAGTGTAATTATAACAGATATTGTGGGATTTTCTGTAAAAATCTAATTATTATATTTTCAAACTTAAAAGAATTTGGAATTTATTGAGGTTATTGGCTTTCCTAGTATCGAGATAGGCGCCATCACGACATGTGAGATTTTGGGTCTTGACAAGTTGGTATTAGAGTCCTAGGTTACATAGGTCTCACGAGTCATAAGCAAGTGTCTAGTAGAGTCTTGCGGATCAGTATGATGACGTGCATACTTATCTTCGAGAGGCTACAAGGCATTTTAGGATAAACTTCCCATCTTTCTCTCCTTATCGTGCGAAATTGATTCAGCTTAAAATATAACTCTTTGAATTCCTTCCACGCATTCATTTGCGCATGTGAGCACTCGGTATCAGCTGTGCATCACCGGTTTGTGATTCCATGAACAAGGTTCGAGATGTGTATTCTGTGTTTTGGTGATGGGCCAGTCTGGAGGACTTGAGGCCAGGTTTAGACCGCAACTTAGGCTCGGTAGCTTCAACTGTGTGAAGTTTTACGTTTGGACTCATATGTCCGGAAGTGTCCATATGGGTGGAATTTATGGCTCGATGAGCGGTGAAATGACCATATGATGAGAATGATATGACTGCGAAATGTGTCCAAATGGTTCGGATATGACGAGATGAGTTTGTTGGGATGTAAAAAGGACTATTGGGTGCTTGATTTCTATCTTGATGTGACGTATAGTCTCGAGTTATGAGTGTGTTGAAAGACTTTTTTTCTTTTCTTTTCATGTTGTTTAATTGTGGAACTAAGTATATTTTACATGTCTTGTGGTGAGTTTAGACCCAGGGAGATTAAGCGATTGCATAGTAATTATGGTTGCGGAAGGGCATATCAAGATGTCAGTTTGAGACTAAACAGGCGGGTTATCACATGTGGAATAAAATACAGAGGTGTGATCTTTATAATGTTGTGTGGAGAATCTTATTTTCTATCAGTAGGGTAGATATATTGAGATTTGAATTAGTCAAGAAAGTTGACCTGACCGTCACGGGAATGAAGGCGAGCTTAGTAGATGATTTTAGGGACCATATAGGTTGTGTTGCATGAGCTTGGGAAGAATTTAGTTAAATCTCACTACGGTGTTATGGCAGTAATTGAATATAGGTATTGTAAATTATTGAATGTTTTGATCTATGACTTTGAGCCAAGTGGGGGAGCCTGCTATTGACAATTCGATTTTATGGTTATAGGTTAAATTTAGGTTTTGGTCCGAGACATACTTGTGGAGCAGTTATGACTGCATAGGCTGAGATCGAGGATGACTCGAGTAAGGAAGTTTCCTAAATACAGGATATAATGCACTTATAAAAATATGAAAAATAAATCATGGAATGATTAAGTTGTTAATTGCTAAGAATGTAGCTCGCATGGAATATGAATTCGACCGGTGGTTTTAAGGCATGGTTACTTCTTTGAGTGTTGTTGTGCTAATGGGGCATATGTCTTTTGGCCCGTTTGGGCGGTGCAATTCAGGTTTGAGCAGAGTGGGTGACTCTCGAGAAGGTTCTAATGGGTTCGAGATTTTATATATGACAATTGAGAATAGATAGAATCTAAGATTTGCATTTGATAGTGTCGGGACTTGCGGTAATTCTGTATGATTATGGATTCTACATTGAAGTATAAGAAAGGTAAAAGAATAATTTTAAGTTCACATAAGGTCTATTAAGAGTGGGTGTCTCGGTTGTGGTATTTATAAGGGTAATTATGATGTGGTGAGGCTTTACAGATGTTTTGGTGGCAATATTCTTGGGTTTGGTAACCTACGTGGCTTGGTCGAGTTAGAGGAATTCAGTTTTGATAGATTGGTTATGTGCAAACAAATTTCAAAGTGTTCTTGATAGTTTCTACCATGGTTTGATCTGGATATTTTTTACCGGTGTGAGGAACATGTTGTGTATTGTGATTTCCTCCTGGAAGGGAGAAGATGGAAGATTCTAACTAATCGGGTATGTATTCTGCCGCTGACTCAGAGTTGATATGAAATTCTCGTACTTTTTGTATGGTGGTCTAATAGAGGCGGTGTGTCCCATGGGATTGAGAATTGCATGTACAAGGTGGCAGTTCAATTTTGAAGGGAAGGTCATGAATTATAGACAACATGGTCAGTTTTAGACATTTAGATAAATGTTATAGCTGCTCGGTAATTTCTGAGAATGGTGCGCATTTCAGAAGGCGCATTGTGTTTTAACTTACGGATGTTTATTGGTATTGTGATACTCACCTGGTTGATAGGTTGCTGATATTCAAATTATTGTTATATGGCACGGAAGAATTATGGAAGTATTCCTAGTGGGATGACCGCGCATGAAGGATGTTTTAGACATTCGAGTGCTGGAGTTATGATCAGTTACGGTGATTCATGTGTTCTACGAATTTGGGGATTGGGAGTTCTCATAAGCAAATTGTTTCGGGGCCGCAGACTGTGAAGGTGTGGCTAAGTTAACTAGATAATAGTATGTGTTATGGTTAAGTCATTGAGGACTTTTTAGAGGGCTATTTATCCATGCTCAGATTGCGTTTGGGGTATAATAAGCCTGGAATCGACTGTTGAGCTTTAAGCTATGATGTTTCTCATATCTATAACATTGCGTGAGCTATTTGAGTCGTGATTGAGGCTACATAGGAGTTAAAATCCCTGAATGAACTTGATAAATGCCTCAGTGATGAAAGATTTTCGATTTGAGCTACGATAGCACACTTTGTACATGCCTAAACTTTAGCTTGTCATTTATACCAGTCCAGGAATATGAGAATCTTATCATACTCATCATATACCTGTATACCTATTTAAATGCTCCCATATGATATATTTGGACTGGAGGCCTGGGACTATACCAGGAGGATTATATTATTGGCACGTGAGTTGTCCGTGCGGGTTCTATTGTTAGCACGTGATTTGTCCGTGTAGTGTGTGGAATTTTCATTTCCTTGATCATTTATCTGATTAATTGTTTCATTCCTCTCCATGCTATGCTATCGCCTAATTAGGGCAATTTGAGAAAAAACAATGTGCACATGCACACACATATGTTCTTCTCACAGAATTTGATGAGTTAGTTTTAAATAATGTTCTGTGCCGGAAAGGCAGGATTACACCGGAATAGCTAGAATAGTTGTGTTTGGTGATATAAGGTCATTGGAACTAGAATGGATACTATCAAGTTTGATTACAACATGTTGGAAGAATAATTTAGAATTCGACTTAAATAATTGGCTATGGTACTTGTTGAACGAGGGAAAGCTCTGTGACTTGTTGATATGGTAAGTGGTCATGAAATTTCGCATGTTTCTTTCATTATCAGCAGTGTACGAAGGTTTTGGAATGAGGTGTTGTTTGATATGTGGTTTAATACCGGTATCAGGTTTGTTGTTTTAGCAGCTACAGTGATTAGGAACTATTGCGAGTATGCATGTTGTGTGGTATATCATGTGACTACATCTGGAGTTATGGCTAAGGCTTAATACAGCTTGTTAAGACTCATACAGAACGTAGATGTGAGATTCGGGTCTTGAAAAGAAATTTTTGGATGTTGGAAATTGGATTCCAAGGTTTATGGGCTAATGCTAAATTAGTAATTTTCAGTTATGTGGTGTCGTCAGGCCTATATGGAATAGGGTGACGTGAGATCACCCCCGGTATGTGCGTGATAAGGTGAAATAGTGATTTGAAGGTTTAGAAACAACTCTTGGCACGTTCGAGGACGAACGTATGTTTAAGTGGGGGAATGTAACGACCCGACTTGTCATTTTGTAAATTAGCATTTCTTTCGGTGGCTTAAGGTCTCGAGCAGCTTTGAAATGTGTATTATGACTTGCGAGGGTGGTCAAGTTTGGATTTCAGATAATTCAGGATTTAATTGAAAGAACAATTCTTGTTTTGGAAGCTTAAGTTGAAATAATTGACCGGATGGTAAATTATGTGTAAACGACCCCGGAATAGAATTTTGATGGTTCCAATAGCTCCGTATGGTGATTTCAAACTTAGGAGTGTGTCCGGATATTTATTTTGAGGTTCGTAGCTAAATTAGGCTTGAAATGGCGAAAATAGGAAATTTAAGCTGGAAGTTTGACCGGGGAGTTGACTTTTTGATGTCGGGATCGAAATTCGATTATGGAAATTGAAATAACTCTGTTATGTCATTTATGACTCGTGTGCAACATTTGAGATCAATCGGAGTTGATTTGATAGGTTTCGGCATCAAATGTAGAATTTGGAATTTCTTAGTTTCATTAGGCTTGAATTGAGGTGTGATTCGTGATTTTAGTGTTGTTTGATGTGATTTGAGGCCTCGACTAAGTCCGTAATATATTTTGAGACTTGTTGGTATGTTCGGACGGGGCCCCGAAAGGTTTGGGTGAGTTTTGGAGTGGTATCGGACCATTTCTAGACGATTTTTAACTGCTGGTTTTTTTTTTGCTACAACAGTGTGCATCGCAGAAATTTCTGCTACACACGACTGACTTTGGAAGCTTATATCCCGTAATCTATAAAGAATTTGGCGATGATCGAAAAACAAAGTTGTAGCCCTTTGTATCTAATTTTCAAAAATTTAAACTGTTTGGCAATTAGAGTTGGGTACAAGAAGTTATGGTTGATACACTAGAGGCTGTCGGGGAAGAGTTTTGGAAGAGTTTGATGTTTTCAGCATAAGCATGTAATGATCCAAAGGTCCATTTTTAGTTTTAGAGATCCAAATTTGATTTTGAGACTTTCGGGAGTTTGATAATGAATTATAGGAATGATCTGGAAAGTTTTGTCTAATTTCATCAAGTCGCGATTGGGTTTTTAGTGCGAAACATGAGTTAATTGTTTAACAAGCAAAATTGATATCGCATTGAGCAAATGAGCTCCGAATTGAGTTTTGATTGAAGGACTAGGTTCGTATTATTATTTGTGACTCATAGGAATAAGAATCGTCGAATTTCGAGTTCGTATATTGGAGTTAGAGCCTTTTTAGTGAAAATAAATATTGTTGGTGCAACAGGTTCTGGTGTGGTGCGCATCTTTAGCGACTAGATTTGGCACTTTTAGCGACGTGAATTGGACTTTTAGGGACCATAATAGTGTTTTTATTGAGCAGCTCTAGTTTTGTTTTTGCTCATTTCAACATTTTTGGACAAAAGAACACGGCTTGGGGCGATTTTTGAGCAAGAAATCATGGGAAATATTGAGGTAAGTCACTTGTGATCATTTCTACTACATAATATTGAATTATCATCGAATAATCCGACTAGATTACATGATTTTGAGGTATAAATCGGGGATTTGGACCTACGGATTTGAAAATAAGATTTGAGGATTTGGAGGTCGAGTTGATGTCAGAATTTGGTAAAATTGGTATGGTTAGACTCGTGGTTGAATGAGCTTTCAGATTTTGTAAGTTTTGACGGGTTCCGAGATGTGGGCCCCACGGGCGATTTTTGAGTAAAATTTTGGATTTTGATGGGAAATCTGTATTTTCATATGGAATTAATTCCTATAATTTGTTTTTACTGAATCGAATTATTTATGACTAGATTCGAGGCGTTTGAAGGCCGATACGCGAGGCAAAGGCATTGCAGAGCAAAGAATTGCACGGCTTGAGGTAAGTAACATTTCTAAACTTGGTTCCAAGAGTATAAATACCCGAATTGTGTGTTATATCAATTGTTGGAGGTGACACACATGCTAGGTGACGAGTGTGTGGGCGTGCACCATGGAAATTATGACTTAAATAAATAATGTGGAGTTGTAAAATTAAAGAATCATGTTATTATCTGCGTATCCTCCACGAGTTAGAGAAATTGAGGTGAGACTCGTATTAAAGATCATGTTTAGGATACGTGCCGATATTTTGGGACCCATAGGGTCGTGTTGCTGTTGAATTAATTATTTTAAAATATACATTTCATACTCAGTCATGCTCATCCATTGTGAAGATATTTATGGGATCGGGGCTGCCCGCCTGCAGCAGGTCATATCGGCTTTATATATATTATTATTATTATGGGATCGGGGTGCACACCGCAGCAGGCCTTATAGGCTTTATTTTTCTGGAACGGGGTTGCATGCCGCAGCAGGCCTTATTGGCTTTATTATTATATGGATCGGGGCTACCCGCCTGCAGCAGGCCACATCGGCTGTATATCACGCTTGGGCTGAAGGAGCCCCCCNTCACGCTTGGGCTGAAGGAGCCCCTTCGGAGTCTGTACACACCCCCCAGTGAGCGTAGATGATTATATATTCGGGATGGACTTCCCAGGGCATGGACTTGCCTTACTTGTTTATATTTTGATGAATTTCCGTGGACATGAATCTTGGCTGTATCATTTACATTTGGGAATGAATTTTCCAGGGTTGGATTGGCCTTATACAGTATTGAGTGACTGATTGTCAGTCGATGTGTGTATATATATTCGGGATGGAATATCCCTAGGATGGTTTGGCCATAAACAGTACCGAGTGACCAAATGATTTGTGACCAGTAGTACATGAGGTCTTACCACTGAGATGTCATATTCCTCATATCATGCAATATTGATCTATTTTTCCTTGTACTGAGTTTAACTGTTGAACTTGAACGCACGCCTTCATTTCTGTACTGAACTGTACATGCGGAGCTCGTCACTACTTTCAGCCCATAGGTTAGTTTTGTTACTTATTGAGTTAGTTGTACTCATACTACACTCTGCACCTCATGTACAGATCCAGGCGCTTTCGGACACGGCGACTGTTAGATCTCAGAGTGCTATCAGTTGGAGACCATCAAGGTAGCTGCCTGGAGTTCGCTGACCTTGACTCTCATTCTTTCAGTTATTGTACTGCTCTATACTTTCTGACAGTGTTTTATCAGTCAGACTTTATTATCATTTAGATGTTCATGTACTCAGTGACATCGGGTTTTGGGGGTGTAATTGTACCAGATATTGTGGGATTTTCTGTAAAAATCTAATTATTATGTTTTCAAACTTAAAAGAATTTGGGATTTATTGAGGTTATTGGCTTGCCAAGTATCGAGATATGCGTCATCACGACATGTGAGATTTTGGGTCGTGTCATTTTGTCTATGACAATGAATTTGACATCACCCACTTGGATGTGGCAGACTTCTTTGAGCATCCTGATGGAAAAATAGACCACTTGATCGGTGATGGATCCGTGATTAAAGATAATTGAGTAATTTAATTTTTTATTTTTGCCTATTCGTAATAGCTAGCGAATAAACATCATGTAATCACAGTTTTTTACATGAGTAGTAGTCATTAGTACCAATTAGTATTATTTATTTTATGAAATAGTGTTAGTTCGTTTTGATTAAATATAGTTCTAGTATTTGTTTTAAACAATGTTTCAGTTTACTTAGAAAGAGAATATTTTGTAGTATTTATTTAAGTTAAACTGTCTTGTTTGATATTAACACACAACTACCTTTATTATACCAAAGTTCATTATTTTACACAAATAATCACCAGTGAGTCTACATGATGTATCTTTTGTCGTTCTTCTTTTCTGTTTTTATTTTCCAATAAACAATATCTTTACAGTTCAACAAAAGAATGATAAATGAGACGTAAAGCAAGTTCTTTTCCCTTTAAACAACAACAACAACAACAAATCCAGTCTAATCTCACTAGTGGGGTCTGGGGAGGGTAGTGTGTACGCAGACCTTACCCCTACCCTGGGATAGAGAGGCTGTTTCCAAATGACCCTCGGCATCCTTCCCTCCAAGAACTCCCCACCTTGCTCTTGGGGTGACTCGAACTCACAACCTCTTGGTTGGAAGTGGAGGGTGCTTACCATCAGAGCAACCCACCTTGTCATAAAGCCATTCCTAATTGAAATCTTCAGAATCTTTGGCTAATTTCTCATGAAACTTATGAAACTACAGAATGAGTGTTTCAATCTTCTCACTAATTCGATGCAAACTTTGTACGCAAATGACACTAATTTTTATAGTACCTATTGTTATTGAATAATACATACGTACACAAAATATGATTGTGTTGTACTAGCTTTTATGTTGTACATGCTATCATTGTAAATAATCAAACTATTGATTTAAATTTGTTTCTTTCCTTCTCCCTCTGTAAATACTAAAGTTTATTCGTATATTTTTTTTTGTATGTCAAACAATGGGAAGCAAATATGGATATCTCATGAAACAAACTTGGATCAAATATTTGTAAACATATTTGTTTAGTTGATTCATGTACGACACATACAATATTCAAAAAGAAGAAATATTTCTCTCATTTAAATATGTGTAAGGCAGATGTTACTACAATTGCTGGTAGTAGTAATCTAATTGAAGGCTCAGGAAGAGCTACTATAACTCTGCCTAAGGGAACAATACTTATCATAGAGAATGCAATGTTCTCCTCCAAGTCCAAGAGGAACTTGTTGAGTTTTAAAGATATCCGCCGAAATGGATATCATATTGAGACAATAGATGAGAATAATCTTGAATATCTCATCATTACCAAGAATGTCTCTGGCCAGAAAAGAGTTATTGAGAAATTCCCATCTTTATCTTGTGGCATGTATTGGAAAAGAATTAGTGCAATTGAGGCACATTCTATCGTAAACCAAAAGGTTACTGATTGCAATATTTTTATACTTTGGCATGATCGATTGAGACATCCTGGATCAATTATGATGAGATGAATTATAAAAAATTCAAATGGGCATCCATTAAAGAATTTAAAGATTCTTTTAAATAATAAATTTTCTTGCACTTCTTGTTATCAAGGCAAGTTAATTATTAGACCATCACCAACAAAGGTTGGGATTGAGTCCCCTGCATTTTTGGAACGTATACAAGAGGATATTTGTGGACCTATTCACCCATCTAGTGGGTCGTTTAGATATTTTATGGTCTTAATAGATGCATCTTCTAGATGGTCTCATGTGTGCCTATTATCATCTCGCAACCTCGAGTTTGCAAAGTTAATGGCACAAATAATCCGATTACGGGCACAATTTTTCGATAATCCAATTAAGTCTATTCGACTTGATAATGCTGCTGAGCTTTCATCCCAAGCATTTAATGATTATTGCTTATCAATTAGGATAAAAGAGGAACATCATGTAGCTCATGTTCACACTCAAAATGGCCTTGCAGAGTTTTTAATTAAACATCTGCAATTGATAGCAAGACCGTTACTCATGAAAACGAGATTTCCCACTTCTTCTTGGGGTCACGCCATTTTGTATGGAGCAATGCTAATTCGTCTCAGACCGACAAATTATCATAAATATTCTCCATTGCAATTAATTTTGGGTCATGAACATAATATATCCCATTTAAGAATTTTTGGATGAGCAGTATATGTGCCTGTAGCACCGCCATATCGCACCAAAATGGGTCCCCAAAGAAGGTTAGGAATATATGTTGGGTTTGAATCACCCTCCATTATTCTCTACCTCGAAACATTAACGGGAGATTTATTCACTGCTCGGTTTGCAGATTGTTGATTCGATGAGACATTTTCCCCAAAATTAGGAAGAGAAAATGGTGAAACCAAACGAAAATTCTTGTGGAAAAATCTATCATTATCTCTTCTTGATCCACGTGCCTCTATTTATGAAAAAGAGGTGCAAAAGATTATTCATTTGCAGAAAATAGCAAATCAAATGCCAGACGCATTTACGGATCTGAAAAGGATAACAAAATCACATATCCTGCAGAATATGTTCCAATCCGTATTGATGTCCCTGTTGGACAATCTTCTAGTGCCATAGCTAATGAATCAAAAGCACGCCTAAAGCGTGGCAGACCATTGGGTTCTAAGGATCGAAATCCTAGAAAAAAGAAAACAAATGATCAAGATGATACTACGAAAGAGTCTCATGAAGAAATCCATAATTTAACCAATCCTGAGATTCATGAGAAAATCAGTGAGCTTGATACTCAAGAAAATAAGGAACTACCAATAAATCCAATTGATATTGAGACAAATTTGAATCGATTAGATATAGTGGTGGATTATGTCTTTACATACAATATTGCATCTAGCATTATGCAAGATAGTGAGGATCTTGAACCTCAATCTGTTGGAGAATGTCGACAAAGACGTGATTGGCTAAAATGGCAAGAAGCAATCCAATCAAAGTTGAATTCACTTGCAAAACATGAAGTTTTTAGGCCTGTAGTCCAAACACCTAATGGTGCTAAGTCTGTTGGCTATAAATGGGTCTTTGTAAGTAAAACAAATGAGAAAAATGAGGTACAAAGATATAAGGCATGCCTTGTTGTACAAGGATTTTCACAAAGACCTGGTGTCGATTATGAAGAGACATATTCTCCTATTATGGATGCTATAACGTTGCGTTATCTCATTAGTTTTGTTGTCCATGAAAAGCTTGACATGTATTTAATGGATGTGGTTACCGCCTACCTTTACGGCTCACTTGATAATGATATATATATATATATGAAAATTCCCTAGGGATTTAAAATGTCTGGCGCACATAATTCAAAGTCTCGGAAAATATTTTCAATCAAATTGCAAAGATCTGTGTATGGTGTAAAGCAATCAGGACGAATGTGGTATAACCGTCTTAGTGAGTATTTATTAAAGGAAGGTTATATAAATGATGTCATTTGTCCATGTATTTTTATAAAGAAAACAATATCGAAATTTGTTGTACTTGCCGTATATGTCGATGACATAAACCTTATTGGAACTCCTATAGAACTCCAAAAGGCAATTGATTATTTAAAGAAGGAATTCGAGATGAAATATCTCAAAAAGATAAAATTATGTCTCGGTTTGCAAATTGAACATTTGGCAAATAGGATTTTTGTTCATCAATCTGCCTACATTGAAAGGTATTGAAACAGTTTTACATGGATAGAGCACATCCATTAAGTACTCTGATGGTTGTTCGATCACTTGATGTGAATAAAGATCTGTTCCGACCTCAAGAAAAGAATAAAGAGCTACTTGGTCCTGAAGTACCATATCTTAGTGCAATTGGTGCACTAATGTATCTTGCTAATATAACAAGGCCTGACATAACTTTTTCAGTTAATGCCTTAGCAAGATATAGCTTTGCTCCTACAAGGAGACATTGAAATGGAATCAAACACATATTGCGGTATCTAAAAGGGACTACCGATATGGGCTTATTTTATTGCAATAATTGTAGTCCCGATCTTGTTGGTTATGCCGATGCTGGGTATTTATCTGACCTACAAAGGTCTCGATCTCAAACAGGCTATGTGTTTATATGTGGAGGCACTGTAATATCTTGGCGATCGACTAAGCAATCAATCGTTGCTACTTCATCTAATCATGCTGAGATAATTGCTATTCATGAAGCAAGTCGAGAATGTGTGTGGTTGAGGTCTATAATACATCTTATTCGAGACAAATGTGGGTTGAAGTGTGACAAGCCACCCACGATTTTGTATGAAGACAATGCAGCATGCATAGCCCAATTAAAGGGAGGACTCATAAAAAGAGATAGGACAAATCACATTTCACCAAAGTTATTTTTCACACATGACCTTCAAAAGAATGGTGATATCAATGTGCAACAGATTCGTTCAAGTGATAATATGACTGATTTGTTCACCAAATCTTTACCGACGTCAACTTTCAAGAAACTGGTGTACAAGATTGGGATGCAAAAGCTCAAGGATGTGAATTGATGCTCTCATCAGGGGGAGTTAATACGTGTTGCACTCTTTTTCCATTACAAGGTTTTGTCCAATTGAGTTTTCCTTGCAAGGTTTTTAACGAGGCAACCAAAAGACGTATTATTAAACATGTGCACTATTTTTCTTTTACTAGAATTTTTTCACACTGGGTTTTATTTTAGTAAAGATTTTAACGAGGCACATTGTTTATTGAATAGACATTCAAGGGAGAGTATTATGAATAAAATTATACTTAGAGTGAATGTATATCTTTTAGAGAGTTTGTTACCTTGTGGCTAAGTCATTTTTCCCTATAAATAGAAGGTCTTACCCCATTGTAATTCATTCTAAAATTAATTTTATAGAGGGTCTTACCCCATTGTAATTCATTCCAAAATTAATAAGAATTCTCTGTCTTCTCTCAGCAATATTGTTCATTCTTCTTTTATTGTTTCATTTCACAATCTACTTTTTCCCTTCTTTTTAGTTCTATCACGAGTTTCACTCAGTTCTCCTCTTATGCAAAAAATCCTTAATATCTCAAATCTGTTTCTTTATTTATTTCCGATAAGTAGTTCTGTTAAACGACACAAGTATCTTGTGTTACTTCAACCATTCAAATTAGAACTACGAATTAATAAGTGTGCCTTTACATAAAAAACTATAACCCATGTAAAGAAATTTGTCAATACACATGGGTGATAGGTCTAATACCAAGACTTTTTGGCTCATTCTTTCAAATCACACCATTGTTTGTTCTCAAACTTATGTTAAAAGATCCATAAGTGTCAAGAGAGAACATTGAAAGCATGAGTAGCGCGAGCAACCTTGATAAACACGTCCTCTAAAGTTGTATCAGCCAAACCCCAAGCATAAACCGTGAATTTACTCTTTGCTTTCTCCACTGCTTGAAATACATCTGCAATTCTAACCTCTTGCTTAGGCAACTCAAACTTCTGTGTCCCAGATATATGGTATATCTTGTTGGCATTTGGGGATAGGCGTCCTACCATGTGCTCCACTTCTTCCTCATTAATCGATGATGTTGTCATTGTAAACACATAAGACCCTCCATATCTTGCCTTCAACTGTCACCCAACAGGGGATGATATGGTCAGAACAGTTTGACACTAAAAAAGAAGCAAATAGGGAGGTCAAAAGAGCAATATACTGACTCAGCCTGGTAATCATTACTTTCCAAAGCCTACCAAGTCTCCATTTCTCTTCATTCTTACTTATGTGCGCACATTATTATTATTAGTATCAGAAGAATATCTGACTCCAGTAGCTCACCACAGCATCAACAATAGAAATATACATAATTAACAAAAATTTCTTAATAGCTTGGAATTACCTCTTTGGGATTTCCTAGGCACTGCAAGCTGCCATCAACGAATATTCCTAGTCGATCACATAGATGCTCTGCTTCTTCCATGGAATGGGCTGAAATGGTTAACCTTATGAGTAGTCATACTAATAATCTCATTAACCAGTGGTAAAAAAGGAACAAGGAAAGAATTCAGGTGTGCAAAGCCCAACATATGCTGGGCTGGGATGTGAAAGTCACATATGATTAAAGTGGAATGACAAAAAACTAGTGTACAATGAATAATATCCCGTTGTCAGTGTTTTGAAGATTACTTTATATTGTTGCATAAAGAACAAGCAAAATTGGAGAAACACTAAATACAATTGGTTAGAACTACCCTAAGTTGCACAATGTTTTTTCATTTCAAAGGTGGGAAACAAAGAAACAAGAGAAGTAATGTTAAATTACTTGTGAGAATAATTGCTCTATCTTGCTTTGCACGTTTGACAACATTCCACAAGTTATGTCGCGAAGCTGGGTCCAGTCCGGTGCTGGGCTCATCCATGTAGACTACCTGGAAATTTTCATAAACCACAAGAATATCAATACACATAACTCCGAATGTCTTCCCATGAGGATGAATGGTAGAATTAACATACCTTGGGATCTCCAATCAGTGAAATAGCAACACTTAGCCTCCTCTTCATTCCTCCACTGTATTTACCAGCTTGCTTGTCAGCAACGCCCCCATGAAACAAGTTGACACTCTTAAGAGATTCTTCAACCGCCTGTACGCAGAAAAGTATAAGTAACCAAAATAAAATATATATCTGCTTTGGATGAGGAGTCAAGTCTATCAAGATTTGTCTTTCAAGTTGCCTCGACAATTCGTTTCCCATATTCCTATAACATCAAAACATGAAGATTACAGGAACTTTAAGGATTTGTGGGGGGGGGGGGATCAACCAATTGCTTGAGCTGTTGATTGAACAATATCAGTAAAGATATCCTGGGGTTGAGGAATAGAATCAATTTAATCAGTAATGCTAGTCGGGTGTAACTTAGGCTGAATCAAGATTCCTTTTGTAACAGATTTTGGATGATAAGTTTCATTTTATAAGCATTGATAAGCCAGAGTAGAAGTGAAGAAGTGAGCCATTAACCTACTTGTGTCAAGTCTGCTCCTTTAAGATTTTTAAGCCTTCCATAGAAAAGTAGGTGCTCCCTTCCTGTTAATTTTTCCCAAAGCAAGCTGATATAAATTCCGAAACAAAAAAGACAATTAGTATTAGGACACTGATATTTGCAGGAAGGGGGAGGGATCAAACGTCAACTTGACTTGAGAGAAAATCAATTTTTACTCATGCTGCGGACATACACCCATGTTGGTGTATATCATATCCATGTCTGTTCGTATATCCATACCCTGAGCATATGCAGTACCGGAGCTTGGTTTTATGAGCCCAATCATCTGTTAGTAAAAAATTTGTCACTCAAGGGTGTAGAGTTTTCATTTTAGCAATCTAAATAAATAAAAAACGAATCAGTTTAGTATACAACACATCTGACAACAAAACAAAGGGCACTCAGAATGTGATTTTAAAGTTATTCACATCCACATTACTGACCATATTAATAAAAGTAGTTTTGCCAGCACCATTTGGACCAAGCATACCAAAACATTCCCCTTGCGGCAAAGCAAGTGACAATCCTCTCACTGCAAATTTCTCAGGGTTTCCATCTTTCCCTGGATAAACCTTTTTCAAATTGTCACAAATGATGGCATGAGTTGTACTCGATTCAAGTAACTGTTCAACTCTCTCTCTCTGTTAAAAGGAGGTTCCATACAGTTAGTTTTGTAGATAGGAACAAACATATCCCAGGAAAAAGCGTTAAATGTTTAATTACCTCCTGAGCAACATCAGGTTTCTCCATTTGTATGAAAACTTTAGACCTCTGCGTTAGTAAACTATGTTTCCTGAAGGAATGTGAAGGGTTCTTTCGGGAGTTCCACAAGAAAAATAGGGGATCTTTCCCTGATGATGCAATCTGATCAACGTAATAAGAAAGAAAGAGAAACACCAACCACTGCACTAACATAATTAGTAGGACCTCCTTCATCCCATTTTTTCCATCACTCAGATCATTCCATCTCATACCATCTGTTCCCATGTAATTACCATTGAAAGCATATTGGGAAAACTCATATAATCCACGAAAAAGAGAAAATCCAGGATATAGCTCCATAACTATAATCCAGCCTCCTAGAAGTTAATGACAGCATTTACCAGAAGATTAGTACACAAAAGTGAAGAGCAAAGGCAAAATCCTCTAACCAATCTGATACAATGTATGAGTCCACCAAACTGTATAGAGACCTGGTCCTATACCAGTTCCCACAGAAATAGCTAATGAACCAGTAAGTAAATAACACAGGAGATTTTACGTGGAAAAATCCCTCCTCAAGGGGATAAAAAACCACGACCTACACTTGTAGGATTTCAACTTCACTACTTGAGCAATCTTTAGATTACAACCTATTGTAACCTAGGAATTAAACTCTTAATCCCTCACTAACTTGTAATACACCTATTACAAGCCACTTTGCAATACACCTATTACAAAGACTTCAACTCATGACTAACTCTAGTCACGACACAAACTCTAAGGGTTTATGGTTTTTGGAGGTTCCTAGTAAAAGCTTCTAAATAAGCAAAGTAGTAATTACAATAAAAAACTAATACAAAGATACAACTCAACTAAGGACATACAAAAGACTTGTTGTAGAAACTGGTCCGTAGTAGTGTTGTACTTTGTTGTTGATGCACTTGTGACTTCAATGCTTGATTATCAGATCTTGAGTGCTTGAATTATTTCACAAGTGTTCAAGTGATGTTTTGCTGTAATGCTTCTTGTTAATATCTTTTGGATGACATCACTTGGATGATGTAAACACTTGGTTGGTAAAATAGCCCTTCCCAATGGGAAGTGACTGCTGCATTGTTTCTGCACTGTAGCATGTACAGTGCAGGCAGTCACTTTCCAGCTGTAGAGTTGACTTCGTACTGCTGTTAGGGAAACTCAAAGGGATCAGGTGCCTGAGTTGATTCTTTTCTGTCTGAAGTCATACAACACACATTAGCTTGAGTCCGTTGATAGAGATATATACCAAGTGTACATCAGGTCCTTTATCTGGTTCTTTAACAATAAGTTTGTTAGATCGTCAAAATATAAATTTAAGATACTTTAAACCCATCAATTTTCCCCTTTTTGATGATGACAAACTTAAAAATTGAAAACCATTTGTAGAGCACAATAACCAGATAAAGTACCAGGAATTTCACAAGTTCCCCCTGACTCTATGCTTCCCCCTTACTCAGATGCCCCTGCTTCAATTTATCTTCCCCTTTTGTCATCATTAAAAATACACAAGCAAGTAATCGGCATAAAGAAGTCTAGCCCAACTAACTCATGCCACATGTGTGCACACAACATGATAGAAAAGAGAAGCAGAAAAACACAAGCATTTAACAGCAAAAAGAGAGTCTTCATTGATTTATAAGATATAAGCCTATGCCAAGAAAGCATAGGCAAGTTTGGAATGTTGAAAGCGGGAGCAGTTCAGGTGAAATCCATCCACATCACAAAAAAAACAAAAACAACTACCACAAGTCATCAAAACAAAAGAGAGAAACTTGACATTGGTCACTAGCACTGGTCACAGGAAGATATTCCTATGGAGCACTAGAGGAAGAAGGATTGGAGGAGGCCACAAAAGTGTTGAGAACAAGGTCAATCCGAGCATTTGCGGACATCTGCTCTGCGAGCAGTTTCTCTTGCAGGTTCTCCACCTGTTGCCTGAGCTCAGCATTTTCTTTTGATAGACGAGCAACTTCTTCACTTGATGAACTGGAAAGTCCGGGTGCCCCTATAGCCTGACTTAGCTGAGTCTCGAGAATGGCATTCCTTGCCTTCAGCTTCCTGATCTCCTATGTAGCACTATTCTGGGCATTGATCAGCTGGAAGATCGTCGAAGTGCTGCCCATTCCTCCAACCTTTTCAACACATTCATATTCCTCCAGTGTAATTTTCGAGAAGGTCTGTTTCCTGGTTCCCATCTTGGGCTGTCCTAAGGGCACATTAAAGAACTTGAAGACACGCGTGAGAAGAAAGCCATAAGGGAGTCCATGGTTCCCATCCTTGAAAGCTGCCACTTTTTGCATATGTTCAATCATAATGGCAGGCAAATTGATAGAGCGGAACTCATCCAATGTTTCCATTAAGTATAGATTAGACCGGGATATGATGGACCTTCTCTCAGCACGAGGGAGCAGAACCTTATTAACCAACTCAAATAACAATTGGTACACAAGAAGCAAAGCCTTCTTGTGTACCCGTTCCCCATGCTGGACAGCTTTCTCTTTCACAATGGCGCGCCTAAAATTAGAGCCACAAGTGCCTCTCACAGATGACAACCCTTCAGATGGAACCCTGAGAATGTTTCCCAACACAGTAGCATCTATAACAATATCCACGTCATTAACTAGGACACATATGTGGTCATCTTCAACTGTGAAGAGTTCCCACTGCTGAAATTTCACCATCTCAAGAATTTGTCTCATACCCGCCATTTCAAAAATCTCTGGGTCAAACGTGCGACCCCACAGTACCTTCTGGTACCGCAGCCTTTCTTGCCCAAGCACACTTACACTTTTCACCCTTTTGACAGAACCGGGTGCCCCAATAATATCCAACTTCCTTTTACCAGACTTCTCAATGGACTTACCCTTGCTACTTGATTTCACCGGAATATCATCATCAGACACGATTGTTCCTCCACAACGTGCTTAGACTTGATACTACCTTTCAGAGACTTTTTACTTGATGTTTCAACAGCTTCCTTTGAAACATCTCAACAGATTGTTTCTTTTTCTGAGATCTAAACTAGGGAACTTGGTTCCTCTTGAGCATCCTCATCCACTTCCACTACAGGTATACTTTTTTCACACACTATTTTCCCATCCTTCACCAGCCTCTTCTTCTTTTTGTTGCTACTCCTTTTGCTTTTCTTCAAGGAAGACTCAAAAGCCTCCTTCTGTTGCAACCTTGTGGTAGGTCGCTTAGGAGGGGGCTCAGGAGTGACCACGGGCTTTTTAATCTTAAAGCGTGCACTGAGAACCACATCACCATGTTCATCCTCGTCACTAGATCTCACAACGGGAGGGATGGACTCTAACGGTTCAGCATCAAAGTGAGGAGATGGAGAAGGATCGAAGCTGACCTAGGAAGATGATTCCTGACTTGTTTCCTCAGGGAGGGGATCAGGTTCATCAACAGGGTTCCCAGTAGCTTCTTCAGGTGCAGAAGATCCGAAGAGCACCATTGTTCCTTCTTCTCCTAAGAGCGGAGTCCCTTTCCCCTGAGACTCAGGCATGGAAGAAGTTACCTCATTCACCAGTCTCTCGGCAGCAATGGCCAACATGTTTTCGATGGCCTCCTTTTCCTGAGGTTTCATAGCAGCAGCAGTAACCAGAGGACTAGCACACTGATCAGTATCTTCATCGGACACCCCTTTTCCTTGTTGAGTTTCACCATTTTCGTCATCCTTGTTCTGTTCTTTGACAGTATCAGGCAACAGAGAAGAAACACTATCTATTTTTTATGCTTCTGAGTCCTCAACACTTAAGGAAGGAGTATCGACAGAGGGAGATAGGGGTGAAAGGGAATTAGGTTTGGGTGTTTCTGGGTCAGCAATGGTGGAAGAGGGGACGTTTGGTGGTGTTTCTAACATGGCGGATGAGTCAACGGTTTTCTCTTCAGAGGTGGGTAGGTTTGCTTGCTCTTCAGCCATGGTAGATAGTTGGGTAGAAGGTTCTGGAAGAGTGGAAAGAGAGAAGGATGATCGCTTAAGGTTAGGAGGTGTAGGAGTTTTAAGGAGGGAAAGGATAATTATGAGGGAAGAGAAACGGGTTCTGAATCGACTGTAGGTTTGTGGGAAGATGCAACGTTGCAGAGGGAAGTGAAAAGATTTGAAATAAAAGACGTGATATACAGGGTCTGAAAAGGTGGATGACGTGGCAGTTAATTTTGTTTCTTTTGAGATATGCATGAAAAAAACACAAGACTACTAACCTGTGGTACAAGAACCAGGTTCTTGACCGGTCTTTCGGAAAAGATTTTTCAACTCTCTTTTACCGCTCATGCATTGTTTCTTCAGCTTCTATAATCATCATGCGTGGCCATACGGTGTAGAGGTGAGTTAGGCTTGGCCGGAAAACACTTTAGCTAGATTTACCTGAATGTAACTTTCATAGCCATATGGAAGGGAATCAGGTTCTCAATTAGGCTTGATTAACCCCAGTGCCATCCTGTTTTTCTCAAAATGTTCCCTGCTCAGAGCTTTGGTGAAGATGTCTGCAATTTGGTCTTATGTACTACAGAACTTCATGCAAATAAGCCCCTTCTCCACATTGTCTCTGAGAAAATGATGTCTCACATCAATGTGCTTGGTTCTCTTGTGCTGGATCGGATTCTTTGCCATGTTGAGTGCACTAGTGTTGTCACACAGAAGAGGTACACAGTCAGTGCACACTCCAAAATTCTCCAATTGTTGTTTGATCCACAAGAGCTGGGCACAGCAAGAAGCTGCAGCAACATATTCTGCTTCAGCTGTTGAGAGAGCTACAGAGTTTTGCTTCCTTGTGCTCCATGAAATCAGACAGGATCCTAGGAAGTGAGCCATTCCGGATGTGCTTTTCCTGTCCACCAGATAACCTGCATAATATGCATCAGCGTACCCAACAAGATTAAAATTGTCACCTGAAGGGTAATACAGAACCAGTACCTGTGTTCCCTTAAGATATCTCAGAATCCTTTTGGCGGCCTTTAGGTGAGATTCCTTGGGGTTTGACTGGAACCTTGCACATAGCCCCACACTGAATACAATATCTGGTCTACTGGCAGTGAGATAGAGGAGAGATCCAATAATGCCTCGATACATTGTTTGATTTACAGAAGAGCCAGATTCATCCAAGTCCAGTCGAGTGGCAGTGGCCATGGGAGTGTCAATCACTTTTGATGCTTCCATATCGAACCTCTTCAAAAACTCCTTGATGTATTTCTGCTTACTGATACAAGTTCCCTTCGTGGACTGCTTCACTTGAAGACCCAAGAAAAAGTTCAGCTCCCCCATCATGCTCATCTCAAACTCACTTCCCATGAGTTTTGCAAATTCCTCACAAAGTGAGTCAGTTGTTGCCCCAAAGATAATATCATCAACGTATACCTGAACAATGAGTAGGTTCCTTCCTCGTTTCTTCAGAAACAGAGTGTTGTCAATTTTTCCTCTTGTAAAGCCATTTTCTAAAAGACACTTTGACAACCTTTCATACCAAGCTCGAGGAGCCTGCTTCAAACCATACAGTGCCTTGTCCAATTTGAACACATATTCAGGATGTTCATGACATTCAAAACCTGGAGGTTGCTTAACATAGACTTTTTCCTTGAGAAAACCATTCAGAAATGCACTTTTGACATCCATTTGGAACAAGGTGAATTCCATATGTGATGCAAAGGCAAAGAGAATTCTGATGGCTTCCATACGAGCAACTGGAGCGAAGGTCTCATCATAATCAATCCCTTCCTCCTGATTGTAGCCTTGAACAACTAGCCTTACCTTGTTCCTTGTAGTGTTTCCATGCTCATCAAGCTTGTTTCTGAACACCCACCCGATCCCTATGATGGTTCTATCTGAGGGTCTAGGTATCATACTTTGTTACTTTCAAATTGATGCAGCTCTTCTTGCATAGCTGTGATCCAGTCTGCATCCTTCAAGGCTTCCTTAATACTTTTGGGTTCTATTTGGGAGAGGAAGGCTGAGAAGGCAAGTGAATTTCTTGCTTTTGATCTAGTTTGGACTCCAGAATCAAGGGGGGTGATTATATTATCGAGAGGATGGGAGTTTTTGTGTTTCCAGTTTGGCACTTGAATATCATTAGTGAAGGAACTAGGTAATCCTGACTGGTTCCCTTGCATTCTTCTTTCTGCTACTTGTGGAGTACTTTGAACTGATCAACCACTCTTTCTTCAGCTTCAGTGGTTGTGATTTGGGTACCTGGTTCCTCTTGAGTTGGAGTGGAGGAGGTTGCATTGCCTTCATTTGTCTCCTTCACTTAACTCATCATATCTGCCTTTCCATTTGCCATATTAATGATTTCTCCTGGAACCAGCAGTGGCTCACTGTCTTGATCATCCTTGTTGCTCTTCTCACCAGATGAAGGGGACTCATTAAAGATTGCATGAACACTTTCTTCCACACACTGAGTCCTTTTATTGTAAACTTTGTAAGCTTTGCTTTGAGAAGAATATCCCAGAAAAATTCCTTCATCGCTTTTGGCATCAAATTTTCTAAGCTGATCCTTTCCATGGTTGAGAACATAGCACTTGCACCCGAACGTTCTTAAGTGAGTCAGCTTGGGCTTCCTTCCATTTAGCAGCTCATAGGGAGTTTTGTTCAAAAAGGATCTGATCATGCACCTGTTCACTAAGTAGCAGGCAGTATTTATGGCTTCTGCCCAAAAGTTTTTGGCTATCCCACTGTCAATAAGCATTGTTCTGGCCATATCTTCAAGGGTTCTGTTCTTCCTTTCTACAACTCCATTTTGTTGTGGAGTTCTTGGAGCTGAGAAGTTGTGGGTGATGCCATTTTCACTGCAGAATTCATCAAACTTGGCATTGTCAAATTCTGTTCCATGATCGGATCTGATGCAAACCACTTTTGATTCCATCTTCACTTGAATTTTCTTCACAAAGGCTATAAATACTTCGAAGGTCTCATCCTTTATTCTGAGAAACAGTGTCCAAGTGAATCTTGAGTAGTCATTCACTATCATAAAAATGTATCTTTTTCCTCCNTACAAAGGCTACAAATACTTCGAAGGTCTCATCCTTTGTTCTGAGAAACATCGTCCAAGTGAATCTTGAGTAGTCATCCACTATCACAAAAATGTATCTTTTTCCTCCCCTACTTGGCACTCTCAAAGGGCCACATAGATCCATATGAAGTAGTTCAAGTGGCTTTGACGTGCTAACATCCTTCTTTGGCTTGAATGAAGATTTCACATGCTTCCCTCTAGCACATGCATCGCATACTTTGTGCTCTTTGAACTTTAAATTTGGCAAGCCACGAACCAGGTCCTTCTGTATCAGCTTGTTCAGAAGAGAGAAGCTTGCATGTCCCAGCCTTCTGTGCCACAGCTCGGCATCATCATCAACAGTTTTCAGGCAGCTCATGTCACCACTTTGTAGGGACTCGAAATCAGCAACGTAGATGTTCTTGTATCTTTTGGCCACAAGTACCACTTCACCAGTTACCAGATTAGTAACTGTGCATACCTTTGACAAAAACTCCACTTTGTTTCCCTTATCACAAATTTGAGAAACACTCAAGAGACTGTACTTCAGACCATTAACATAATACACGTTCTCGATTGAGTGTGAGAGAGACTTTCCAATTTTTCCAACACCAAGAATGTACCCCTTTTTCCCATTTTCAAAGGATACATTCCCTCCTTGCAGGGCTTTCAGTGAAAGGAAGTCCATAGTATTCCAAGTCATATGCTTAGAGCATCCGCTGTCCATGATCCATTGTTGACTGCTTCCTCTCACTGTTTCTTGCACAAGGAATTCAAGGATTAGATTTAGGAACCCAAACAAGTTTGGGTCCCTTGTAATGAGAAAATGGATGAATGAGAGCTCTTCTAGTCCATGCAGGCAACATGCATTTTTTGTGAGTGGCACCTGGTCCTCTTACAGTAGTTACTTTTTCAGCAAAAACTTTGTTTTTCTGAACAGACTGGACTCTGGCTTGGCAATTTTCCTTGAAATGCCCATTGTTCCCACAGTGGGTACAAAGCCAGTTATCAGGTACAATGGCCTACTTGCTATGAGGGTTATAGGGAATTTTCTTCCTTTGGAACCCTATTCCCTGCCTGTTTCCACCATTGTTAAAATACATGGCAGTAATAGCATCTGAGTACCAGGTCGACTTAAGAGATTTCTCAAGATCATTTTTTACTTTTTCCAATTCTGCTTGAAGCTGCCTATTTTTTTCAAGCTCAACACATAAACTAGTTTTCACAATATTCAGCTCATTTTCAAATTTAATATTTGCCTCACTAGCAATTTCCTTTCCTTTTTCAGAATTTCCAGGCCTAGAGTCTGCTTTAAGTTCCTCAATTGTTTCCTCTAGGTCTGCAATCACCACTAGGAGATCATCTCTTTCTTGCTCAGTGATAGCAACTTTCTCCACTAAGGCATTCCTTTCTTTACTAAGGTTCTCAGTGGTTTCTTTCAAGTCAACTACAACTACCATCAAATCATCTCTTTCATGTTCTACACTAGCAATTTTTTTTGTTAGAACCTCCTTTTCATTTTTCAAATTTTCTATGGTTTCCTTCAGGTCAACTATACAAACAACCAAGTCATCTCTAGTCTGCTTAGCATCTCCTAACTCTATGGTTAAGGTATCCTTATCACTCACCAGACTATGATATGCATCAATCAATATATTAGCTAATGACATGAGTTTTTTAGGAGAATAGGATTTCAGATTTCTCTGAACATCCCTAAAATTTACCCCATCATTGTCATCGTCTGACTGAGCCATCAAGGCGAATATTGAATCATATTCATTTGCTTCACTTTCAACTGCCAACATGGAGCTATCCTCTGCATCATTTTCTTCTTCAGACTCACTGGAGGAGTCTCCCAAAGGCTGCAAGAGCTTGCTTCACAACATTGTCAGCTGCGTTTTTTCTTTTGAAGCGTTTGTCAGGAACCGGGTTCCTCTTGGCTGCTTTATCAGTCCTTGATGAAATGCCCTGGCTTTCCACACTTATGACAGAGGTCATAATTCTTTGGTTTGCTGGAACTACCTCTCTTTGGTATACCTCCATTCCTTCGAACCATTTTCTGAAACCTTCTGGTAAGGTATGCCATATCGCTATCCTCCTCACTCGAATCATTGTTTTCAGCTTTGAGTACCAGGTTCTTCTCCTTCTTTGGTTCTCTTCTTTCACCGTCCTTCTTTCTCTTCATCTCATAGGTCTTCAGATTTCCAACCAGCTCGTCCATAGTCAGTGTTTGCAGATCCTTGGCTTCAGTAATAGCGTTCACCTTACTCTCCCAGGAGCTGGGTAAAATGCTAAGAA